>WYDE02215254.1:0-15432 GCA_009867175.2 Adela reaumurella
CCCTTAGTCGCCTTTTACGACATGCATGGGAAGAGATGCAGTGGGTTCATTCTTTTAAGTACCGGCCCCACACGGTATATTACACTGACTGCATAATTAGTTAACGATTGACTAGGTACGATTTGTACCTTAATCTTACTAACTCATTGACAACTTCATACTTCAAGTATCTTAATATCTTATTTTTTGACAATTATAATACATTTTAGTAAGTGTATTAACATTATTGAGCTAATACAAATTACGTATCAAAATTTGGCAACGGCGCTTTACACCTGCCACTTCATTAATTAATCAGAACTCTCAGTAAACCTGTTAATCCTGCTCTCAAGCTGTATGTATTTATTTTCGACAAAGTGTAAGAGGTGTTATTATGTGGATAGTCGCTAAAAAATGTGTAATAATATTTATTATTATTTATTTTATATATTTATTTTTTAGAACAAGTTCTGACAAGTTCGAGTGCAGTATTACTGCCATAAGAATGATTTAAGAACAACAACAAATACATTAAATTATTTAAAAATAAAACTAAAAACCCGACTGCGTAAGACAATATCAAATAAAAAGAGAAAAACAACCTCTATAATCTACTGAAAATTGTAAGAGCAATATAGTTATTATGCACCATGCAATGTTTATTTGTATGATACTTCTAAAACAAATAATAAAATGAATAATTTTATATAAATATATAATTTGAACGTTGGCAAAGGCATTACAGGCGGGGAAGTTTTGATGTACCAATATATTGTAAGCATATTGTTAAAATTAAAAAATATTTTTTTAGAGCTATACTTCTTTTTTTATTTAATGTTTTCATAAAAATGTCGTTAATAATCACTTTGTATAACAAATAATATTTTGACTTTAGGTGAAATTATGCTGCGTTCGAACTTCAAATGCTTTGAACACTAAGTTCCGGCAAGTTTAGACCTGGCAGACCTATCGATGCATTATCAGGGGCATCTTGGTTATTATTTGGCGTAGGTTCCGTCAGGGTACTCGATGAGGTAGGTTCCGTGTATCGGACGGGCATATTTTAAGGGTCTGCCAAGTACTTCCGGCAGGGTGCGCAGTGGCAGACCCGGTTTTTTTACATAATTAACAATGGTAAACTCTTGCCAGCACTTTTATTCGCGTACCTATTATGACTTAATTTTCACTAAAAAAATATGTTAAAAATATCGATTATTTCCATGACCCGGCAGGATCGGCTCTGGCAGCCCTGTTTTTTTACGTGTTTAAGTGTCGGCTAACGATCTAAAGATAGGGGCACTCGATGAGGTAGGCATTTTTGCACCCGGCTCTCCCACTATACCGAGTTGAAATTAATATTAAATACAGACACCTATGATTTCAGTATTTAATATTTTTTTATTATATAATAAGAAGAGTCAGGAAGGGTCGCCATAGACGCACGTACCTAGAACAGATTGAGCATGTGCTCCAAGAGGGGCAAGTGCGCATTACCCGTAACCGACGAGCATGCATGAATAAATATTATGAGAGTTGAGGCAGAGGTGTGTCAGGATCGTGGCACGTGAAGATCCGTTGACTCTGCCTACCCCACTGGGAAACAGGTGTGACGCTATCTATGTATGTATGTATTTATAATAATATATTGTATTTTTACATCTTTTAAGTTTAACCAAAAAACTTCTTCAACTCAAAATCAGCTTCTAAATCAAAGCAATGAAAAGGTACGGCCAATTATGTCACTAATTTGAATAATCACAAACTCATTCATTAAAACCTATACTAGCCCATATGGCACTTCCCGTCGACCTAGACGCGTGCAGAAGCAAGTTCTCACAGCACAAGTAAAGGAAAAAAATCCGAAAATCTTTATCGTACATAATCGGTGGTCCGTCGGTGTCGGTCAACAAGCTATTGTCCGACTTGCTTGGTGTCAGTGTGTACCATATTCTACAATGTTTTCGGTATTCCACCTAGTGCATTCTGGGGGGAGAAAGCGTAATTTCATCGTAAATTCATTGTGACACAGCTGACAGACGTGTGTGTGTGTGTGTGTGTGTATGTAGTGCGCTGTCGTGACATGATAGGATGAGGAAAGGGGAAATAGTGAATAATGATAGCGTTGATAACATTGTCATATGTCTGTCACCTCTACTCTCTACCCACACACGTAATGGCAAACATTTTGTAAATCCTAATAGCGGAAAGCAGAAAATCTGTCGCTACCAATGCGACTACCCATGCATGTAAAACTGTCTGCCGCAGGGAATTTCTTTCTGTTTGCTTATAACTCGAGAACTACTCAATGAAATCGCATTGAATTTTCGTGGCTTAATCTGTAAAAACTGAGAATAGTTATACGTAGGCTTACCATAAGTCCCGGTTTGACCGAGAGAGTCCCGGTTTCAGAGGTCTGTCCCGGTGTACCGACCGGTTGCGGTTGATGTCCCGGTTTGGAGAAAAAGCCGGAAAAAAGGCGATTCCAGGGGGTATAGGGGGGTTGCAACTACCTGGCTTTAGACTCGCCCCTTGTATACCTAGTCTTAGTTATTAAGGTTTATACAATAAAGACACAAACATATGTACATACACACTTCACAGATATATTGTATGGAAAACGGAGCAGCGCCACTGGCGGGCGTGTTGCGGACTAGTGCTTCAAATAAAAAATCTCCATGAAGGGCGAGTGGTGTTGGTCGTATTTTAACTGGTAATGGGCGTACTGGAACGGTATGTCCGTGTGAAGAGAATGTATAGGTACTGAATGATGTTGCACAAGCAGGGATGTTTGCTTCTTAGAACGGCGACGGTGGGATTACATATTGTAACAACTTCGAGCATTCTCCATAGTAGATACAAACGTAACGATCCTTCGTTGTATCCGTGTGTCCACACCACTCACGTAAACACAGGTACCTTTTCTACCCTCGCCTCGTCGCTATATTTGCTTTCGATTCACATTTTTTTCGTTCGCATTTATTCCTCGTCCTATCTTTCATAGATATCGCTACACAACACAGGTGAGTGCAAAACAAAACAATAGATGTACATACAACGAAATATCTTGAAATCGTTACAGCTTATTTTTCAGGCAGTAGGTGTATTCCCTTCTAAATTTACAGCGAAGCTTTTACATATCTTTAGTGGAAAAGTTTTAAATTTACTGTCTCGTAAAAGTGATTAGGAGGCTTTCTCGTTTACGTAAGGTCGGTGTATAACTCGCAGTAGCGCTGTCACTGTTGTATTATCTATCCCCACCCCACACCACCCACAGAGCTTTCAATAATCCCCCCCGTGGACAATCGTGGACATTTCCGTTAAATGTAAAATTAACCGAGTAGACCTAGACAAGCTATTTATGTTTAATACGACATGATAAGTCTAGGGCCAGCGGTTCTCGAGATATTATGACCAAATAAAATGTTGACATGACAGTGTGGATCTCGACTCTCGACGGTATATTTATTTTGAGTAGTAACTAGGTATATGGGTCTAGAGCTAGGCTAGGGCCCAGTGGTTCCCGAGTTGTACGATTCCCCACTCCCCCCACCTTTTGTCCACATGGTGGTAGGGTTAAACCCACTCGGGTTGGTACCACCGCGGCACCGCACTGAATGAAGATCGGTTAAAGCGGCTATGTAACAAGTTCGTGTTTTCCGTCCAGGGTAGCCGACTGGAATTGAGGGAAGCGCTGATATGGCACCAACCTACATAATTCACCAAGGTGTTTAGGCTCACATCACTGGTACCAGAAAACTGGTGCATTAGGTGATGTAGCCTTCCGTGTCAGTTTCAATAAAAAAAAAGGAATGAGTTCTCGAACCGCTCGGTTCGACATTTCGGCATGTCGACAACAAATTGATGGAGTCTACACCTCCGACGGGAGGATCGGTGGTAGAAAGGATAAGAGGCGAATGAAGCCGTGAAGCAAGTTCGCAGAATCTCCATGGAACACCCATTAACAAGCTTACCCATTAGTGAGACGACGCAGCACGGCAGACATATTGTCCAACTTGTACTGCACGTAAGCCTGCGTACTCTTGTGGTGTGGGTCGTACTCTAATTCCGCTTCCGCCAGCGCTGTTCTGTAACAGATGGAGAATGATTAAGGCTCGCAATGCAAAAGACAAATGTGGATGCTTGAAATTGTAGCACTATATAACTAGTGCACAAGGTAGGTTTACCGCAGTCTTGTTGTAACAGGTTATGCGGTACTCGCGATGAACGTTGAGAATTTTTCAACGAAGTTTCTTGCCAGTTCTTCTAGGAAATTTAAAAGTGGTGTGTGGCGAGCTATTGACATATAGAATTAACCTACAAAATTTCAACAAATTCCTACGTTCAACAAATATTACAAGGATGTTATTTTTTTTATAACGATTCAGTAGTTTTACATGTTTTTTTATCAAACTGGTTGTTACTTAAAAAAATATAAACTAACGAATTGAGACCTACTTTTTTAACTGGCTTAAAAATAAATAAAATAAATTGTCACTAATTTGGAGAAAGGGGACCAGTATTCTGGTTTCAGGCCCCGGTATACCAGATCACGCTCGTACATCTTCTGGAAGAAAAATAAAGAAAACAAAGATCACTAACTTGGAGAAGGGGACCAGCGCACTGGCTCCAGGCCCCGGTACACCAGACCACGCTTATACATCTTCTGGAAGATAAATAAAGAAAACAAAATGTCACTAACTTGGAGGAAGGGGACCAGTATACTGGCTTCAGGCCCCGGTACACCAGCCCGCGCTCGTACATCTTCTGGAAAAGTCGAAGCTGTGTCTTGACATACTGCGGGTCCATGGTGAAGTAACAGCCGTCCTTCCAGTCTGCCATCACGCCCCAACTCTCAAACGTAGCTCTGAAACATTGTTTAATTTTTTTTATGTACACTAACGCACGGTGTGAGCATGTAACAATTGTTGTAGTTACACTGTGTCGTGTCAGAAATTTCCCTTTGGAGAGAAACACAAACAATTTGTACAAAGTCGTTAATATATTCAGTGTGGCCACCACGTATGACACGCGCCAGACTAACACAGAGGTGTAGTAGTCCAACGCCGTCGCCACGTATTCGGATTTTTGGGCACTGTGAATTCCATGTCGGCCAGCTAGGTGCACCTTCAATGTGTTTGAACGACCACAGACTGTCCATTGGAGGAATCGGATGCAGGTGGCAGTGCATTCCACAGGTTTACAAACCTGTAAATAAAGGATTTACAGGGGGGAGTAATTGGACGGGCGCTTAACGATGCGCTTTACAAATCTGTTTTGTCCGTACTAAAATATTACTGTGGTTTTTAATACAAAAAGTGCATAAAACAGTGCTATTTCTGGTACCGGTGATGTCAGCCTAAACAACTTAGTGAGTTATGTAGGTAGGTCCCATATCAGCACTTCCTTCAATTCCATCCAGCTAAACTGAACTGGACCGAGAACTGACAGCGCTCGGCAGTGCTTAACTTCGGTAATCGAATACTGAATACCGCAACCACTGAGCTATCGACGCTGATAAATTCTATGGCGAACTGTACTCATCCCCGATACCTACCCCGAGCTCAAGCAAACCAATCGATTCGGAAAGACTTGCGCCGCTCACCAGACACTATACAGAGGATCTCCCAGAGATCAGTGTCTACGAGATAAAGGCTGCCTTGAAGGGACTTAAGAGGCAAAAGGCTCCAGGTGACGATAAGATAACGACCGAGGTCCTCAAACCTGGAGGACGGCCCATCCTAAAGGAACTGCAGAGATTATTCAATGCAGTTCTGGAAAATGGTGTCGTCCCCGCTGCGTAGCGCAACAGTGTCGTTCTGTTCCACAAGAAGGGAGATAGGTCAAAGTTGAAAAACTATCGGCATATCTCTCTTCTAAGCCATGTGTACAAAGTCTTTTCGAAAATCGTTACCACAGTCGTCACGAGTCGACCGACACAGAGGTTGGTCCAATACCAACCACACAAACAAGCTGGGTTCAGGAAAGGATTCAGAACCTTGGATAACATCCTAACTATAAGACAAGTGATACAAAAGTGTGATGAGTAAGCCGACATTCCTTGCCCTTGTGACTGACCATATGACTCAGTTGAAAAATGGTCTGTCGAAAACTCCCACCATCCTGTACGTCGCGGGCAAATGATGGATTTGTGTTGCCGAGTGCCGGGAGGGATGGAAAAAAGTTGAAGAGTCATATGTCCAGCAGTGGACGGTCAAACGCTGATGACGATGATTATGACTAGTGTTCGTGAATGTGGAAAAAATTTGTTGAATGAACCGTTTCATTTCGATCATATTTGCAATTTTTTTTTGGTGGCAAATCTCGGTCTGAGCGCTTTGGTCTGCGCGGATACTCGTAAGAAGGACACAACTTAGTCCAAGAATAAAATAAAATGTGATGCACGGACATTTTATTGTTTACAATACTTTTCAAACAACCGCGGTCATCAAACAATATTTTCAAACCTTACAGCACTTCTCGCAGCGAATTTATCGGATTATTCCGACATTTCGAACAGAGCGTCCTGTCCATGTTCACGGAGACGTCCGCGCAGTACGTTCGCCGCTCTCATGGCAAGCGGACGTCTGCGTGACCATAGTCAGGACGCTCTGTTCGAAAAGTCGGAACAATCCGATAAAGTCGCCGCAAGAGCCGGAAGTTTTGAAAATGTTATTTTATTGTTGAGTTTAGGAAGTGAAGATGTATTAATTTGTGAAAAAGTCGGCATAAGTACCTTGATCCCATCGTGAAAAAGGCAAAATGTTGGCGTTTTGCAGGACTTTAAAAAAAAGGTATTACAGGATCAATGTGTACTTAGAGTGGTGATATCGATAGTGTGTGATTGCAATCCCAAACTGTTGCGCGTGGAGCGACGGTATAATGGGAAAGGAGGGATCGCGTTGTGCACCTCCATGATACAGTCTATGTGGTACAGGCGATAGAACACACACTACAATTCAATGTCCCTACAAAGTTGTACGGTCTCTAAGTTCCGAGATACTTCGGGGTCATTTACGAGGCGTAAAGCACAAGGAAGATGTTGAACTCAGCATACAATGGCTTCACCAAACATATCCGGGCCCATTGCCAGCAGAGAGAGGGTCAGCAGAGTTCGGGACAAACAAGGGGCTCCCTATTTCTTTCCCCAGGCAGGGCGCACTACGTTTCGGCTCGCTTCAAGCCCTGGTTAGCTAGCCTATGATGACTAGGACGAGGAGAAACACTAGTCCCGTTCTCGATATCCATCTCCCTACCTATACATATTCTGTAGGAGCCTCCAGTGACGCTTTCGAAGCTCTCTCCGTGTATGACCTTAGCGTCGATCTTGGCAGGCCCCGATTCTTGAAGAGACGCAGAGCGAATTCGCCGGCAGCCATCTTCCTCTAACTTCCATGGCGAAGAGATCAGTCTTGAATCCGGATCTCACTATTTATCCCAAAGACACGAACAATACTCCTAAAGTACAACAGAATCTGCACTTTATAAAGCACCAGTTTTTTACTCAGCATACGCTTGCTCTTTGCGCCGGCCTGCACATAACATTACATATCCAGATTCCAATTTAATCTGTAGGTCCCTTCCCTCTCCTTACATGGTGGTAGGGTTAAACCCGCCCGGAATGGTACCACCGCACTGAATGAAGGTTGGTCGAAGCGGCTATGAAACATTGTTCGTGTTTTCCGTCCAGTTCAGTGTAGCCGGGTGGAATTGAGGGAAGGACTGACATGGAATCTACCTTCATAATTCACCAAGATGTTTAGGCTGACATCACTGGTACAATAAAACTGGTGCATTAGGTGATGTAGCCAGTTTCAGTGTCAGTTTCAATAAAAAAATGGTCTTGGGTCATTAATCGTAAATAATATTAAGCAAGAATTCTCAGCCAGCGGGGGTGTCTATTTGTAATTGGTTTATACAGCCCTTAAAATAAAATGTTCTACACCATCTTGAGATTTTTCTAGATCCGCTACCGTTTCATCAGATCACAAGTTTATTGTGAACACACGTACATACTTGTTTGTTTATATCACTTAAAGATGCCAATCTTACACTAGTTCAGCATGTGATTCGTAAACTGAAGGTATCTGATAAACTGTTTACTACTTATATCTGTTATTTGGGACATTGAACGGATACCTACTTCATTGATATTTCTGGTATTTCCATATTAATTGGTCACAATAACGATTTAGTATTTATTGTTGCCTTATCAGCTGCCTACTTGAAATCGCCTACCGCCGTCGTCTAGGCCAGCCGATAAAGCAGAATTTCATGGTCAAACTTTGCGTAATACTTCGATATGAATTAAAAGATATGAATTTATAAATTTGTATGAATCAAAATTAGATCATTCATCAATTTATTGAATGATGACAAAACTATTGTTATGTTTAAATTTTTTTTGTTGTTGTATTATTTTGTAGGCTTATTTATTGTTTTAATATAATTTAGATGTTATGTTGTATGTATTATTTCTAATTTGAATTATTGTTTTGATTTGAATACAATACTTCTGAATCATTATGGAATAAAATTTGCACAATACATTTTATTGAGAATTTGTTTGAACAGTCCAAACTCAAACATACATTACTAAAAGAACAGTTCTAGACCTAAGTGGCGGGCACACGTGGGATCTCGTATGGTGTAGATTGACTGTAATCTAACTCCATAGCCAAGACTCCAATGTATGGATCAGTCTTAGAAATTACCATTGCCAATGTGGCCAATGTTGGTGTAGCATACGTCACTGTGTATGGTTCGATTGTGTCCAATGCTGGGCCTGATTTGGAGAAAACGGTTGGCAAATGGTGTTGGAGCCAATTTGTGGTGCAGTGCTTGCTTTCAAAGTTGGCCATTCAATCTTGTTTATATCCAAGCTTAGACCCAACTCATGAGCCCATGTGTGGCCCTATATTTCCGAAAATTCTACATACTTAGAAGTTTTTGTTTGACTATGTCATATACTTTAGTCAACGTTTCGTCCTCCACTGTGTGGTCATTTTCAGAATAGCCGTTAAAAAGTGACACGTGTTTGAGCATTTTGTCCATATACATTCATATCACTCACACTGAATCCCGACAATCGGGGTAAGCAGAGAAATCGGTGTTGTGCTGCAAGAACTCTGGTAAATTACAGCACAACACCGACCACTACGTTTCGCAAGGTATTCGAAGCTATCAAGCAGCATGTAAGGCACGAAGACCCACCTCGGTGAAAGTACCGTGCCAAGGTGAGAGGTGGTGAGCCTGTCGCCCCTTAGCACGGCATATTGTCCTTATCCCTTTTACAACATGCATAGGAGGAGATGCAGTGCATTTGTATGCGAAAATTTAATTACTTTAAACAAAAATTATAATTTTCGGAATGAATTACATGTTTTTTTTTTAAATGTTATGAATAATAATAGAAAATAGAAAATTTATTCGCATCAACAAATAAAAGACAAAATATTTTTATACACAATATTACAAAATGTTTACAGGATTATTAACAACATTCGTAAAAGTTGAAAATACATAAATACATGCAGAACATTTTAAAGCACATCTTGAAATATTGTAACATAGTTTATCGTGCGCACAGGAGCAGCAGCAAGTCTCTCTCGTCGAGCGGCACTGGCATGGAGGGGGACGAAACGTCACGCGAGTCCGACACGACCCCGCCGCACTTCCGCGTGGCGGGCCGCTTCGACCCCGACGAGACGGAGGCCGCCAACATGCTGGTGTCGCTAGGCAGCAGCCGCTCTGGCAGCCCTGGCGTCTCCCCGCCCGGGCCCTCCTCGGAGCCCGCCGGCCTCCGCAACAACGTCTTTGTGCCCATATCCAGCCCGCAGCCGCCTCCAGCCCTCCCGCAGCACGCGTGGCCCGACTATCACCATCTCATCAGGTCAGTTTGTACAGGGTGTATTGACAAAAACAAGCATTTTTGGTCCAAGTCCAAGAAGCTACAAAGGCTAGCTTGTGTAGGTATAACCAGTTGCATGAAAACCACACCCACAGCAGTGATCGAGGCCTTATTAAACGCCACTTGACTTGTATATTAACCAAGAGGCTATTACATTGGGATAAGGCTCAAAGCTTTAGGGTTTATGGCTAGGATATGGAGAAATAGGACACTGAACCATCTTGGATGAGCTATGCTGTAAGATTCCGCTGATGCAAGCGGGATCCGACCGAATACAAACGAAATATGTGTTCTCTAAACTCTATGATGTCTGCATTTGTGATTGCACACCTGACCCAAGCCATTGGGCATATTGGGTTACATGAAAAAATCATTCTGCCCCCATGTCGGGTTTCATTCTGTATTGTGAGATTTAAAAAATTATCATAATGCATAAACATAATCAAGAAACCAAGTGAAGGGAAAAATGGTTGAATGCTTAACAAAGAGTGTGAAATTATATTGAAAATATTGACAAGACTAATGTTTTTGTTGTGCTTTTTTAGGCCGGAGCTAGTGCGTCCGGGACCAGTGGCTAACAGCTCCCCAGTGAGCAGCGTGGCCACCAGTGTCATCCGGCTGTCTCCAGCCCCCATGCACTACCAGGTATGGCAACTTCCTCGATCAGAACGAGAATACAAGATACACTATGTATTTTCACAAAATAAGTGGCACGGCGATCACAGTCGGTAACGTAAACCGTCCCGCCTTTTTTTATTCAATCTGAAGTAAATGAAAGTATGGAACCCTGAAATGTGCAAAATGCTCAGGGCATGTTCTAAATTTTATTTGTTGAGCCCGACGCGGCATCGTCTGGCCTACACTGCAGCCACCCAGTCAAAAATATCAATATAACTATCCCTAAAAACCCAAAAAAACTAAAATACTCTCGATTGCCATAATCGATGGACTATCTACAATGGTAATTAAGTTTATATGGAACCCTCAGCGTGCAATTCTTACAATCGAACTTGTCCAGTATTTATTATCAGGTAACTCAAACTTATTTTCCACATTTACAGGTTGAAAACCGCAACGGCACTACCTCTTCCAGCATGGGTGTGCAGGCATCCGCTCTCACCATACAGACCAGCTTGGGAATGCACAATGGCCTCAACGGCCAAAGCAGAGGTCTAGACATGCAGAACAGAGGTCTAGACATACAGAACAGAGGTCTCGAAGTACAAAACAGAGGGCTCGACTTACAAAACAGAGGGCTCGACCTACAAAACAGACTGGACTTGCAAAACAGAGGCCTCGATATACAGAATAGACTAGACAACCGTTTGGACTTACAGAACAGATTAGATCATAACAGAGGACTCGAAATTCAATGTAGTATCGGACAGAATATATCCATTCAAAACAACAATCTGATCCAATCTAGTTTGAACTTGAATAATCTATCGCTCTCCAATAACATAGGAGTCCAGTCGAACAGTCTCGGCATCCAAGCCAACAGCTTAAATCTCCACGGGAGTAAATTAACCATACAGGCTAATTCCCCAAACGCTATGCGTTCTACGTCGAAGCCCGACGAAGTGCCTCACAATCTGGTTCTGCAGCGAGCGCTGATGCAAGCTGGCGTAGACAACGACTCTATGTACCAGCGGTCTCCACTCTCTATGCATCTGAGGAACGGCATTCACGATAACTATCAGAGGAGAGATTCGGAAGCGTCGCCACCGCATATGAACCGGGAGAGCATATTTCTAGCTAGAAGGTCGGTTTACATTTACCTTATTTATGTACTCATATTACTATTAGGTACTCGCAAAATTTTTCAAGTTTCAACCAAAATTGTATTCCTTCAGAAATTATTGCACTTCACAAATGTGCACCACATCATACAGACGGGACATACTTGTATACTCAAAGGCATCACAGCGTGTTGTAGAACTTGCAGTTCCATGCAGCATGTAAATAAGCTTCCTACAATAACCCTTGTCCACCTCTGAGCACCCCGCAGAACAAGCTGCATTGGAGCACGTGTTCCGGGCTCTATGATCCTGCCTCACACAATCTTTTCTGAAAGGCAACAAACTATACGCAAAACAGTGTCATTCCTAGAATTATACACACGTATAACACTTGTTTCTCTGATTTGGACATATTCTTATACTAAAAAAAAAAACATTTAAAGAAAAAACTGTTTAATTGCTGGAGATTGACTAAAATTTTAAATTTAGTTTGAACAAAAAACACATTCACCAAACCTTCACAAACTCATCCTCTAACATAGAGGGAGCAGATCAGTTTTTACCGCGTTTTAAGGAATTAAAGAAAACAATTTGAGTATGTTAGGATGTATATACATAAATAATTATTTTACGTTTGTATAAAATCTACTTATTCATTGCTTAGTCTAGGGACTACTTTAACCAGCTTTATTTTAAGTAAGTTATATTCTGCTTGTTGTTTTTTACTTATATGTCGTTGGTTTTCTTAAAATATAAGAAAAAATAAAAAATAACGATCTTCATAAAAAAAAATAGACTGCAGATTTGTTTTTATAAGATATTTTCTTGTATGTCTTCCAATTCCAGGGATATGAACAAATACAAAGATAATGTTGAAAATTGCAGGACAATATCAGAGTATGAGGAGGAAGAAATGCGTGAACGCGACATTGTCAACAGTGTGCACGGTCGCCTGGAGCTCGCCTCGCGCCCCCCGGATCTTACCGACAACCGCATGGAGGACTCGCGCATCGTGAAGCCGGCGCCGCTGCAGGCGCGGCTGCTGTCCGCGGCGGATGACGGCAAGGAGACGGTGCGGCGGCCCACGCTCTACGTCATACCGCATAACTCAATCGAGAAGAAGTTTGTCATCATCAAGAGCGAGCCTACCGACACTTTGCAGGTTAGCTCTTTTGTACTGTCCTCGGCGGAGGACGACAAGGAGACTGTGCAGGGACCCACGCTCTACGTCATTCCACCTATACCATATACAATACCAAATGCTGTCTGACAATGAAATAAAAAAGTGGCCTATGAATTTTGAACACAACTAAACACCTAAGTATAATTTTTTATAGTCTAAAATTTTATTGAATTAAAGTTTAAAGTTTAGCCGTAACTTGCTAATTTTCCAAGGCCTCGGTACCTTTCAAACTGATAGAATAAATTAATTAAATACAGGGTGTCGGAATATGTAGTTGTTGTAAATATATGACAGCCTTCCATACAACAACAAATGATAGTAATGGTAAAACAAATTTAATTGAGTAAATTAATGTATTTTTCCAGATTCACGAAAAGACATTACCTTCGATCTCAATGAATAATGACACTGAAATGGAGATGCACCGAGGCATCGACAATGGAGAACACGTAAGTGAAACATCTGTGCGCATTTTACGAGTGTTAATACTCGTTAATACCCTATACTTATTGTCCCATTTTCGAAATAATATAGATTTTCTATATTTCGTTTATGTTAGTCCTATATGGACTAGGGTAATATGTGTTTTTCGCTGAGCTCTCCACACACCTATTTTAAAAGTCCTAAATGAACGGTCAAAAAACTTCTCATAAATGTTACAGCATCCTACGCGATTAATTGCGAAGCCTGTTACGACAAGACTGGCGTACATCTACCTTGTTCTTTCATTTATGTTATTATATTGTTTAGTATTTCTGCTGCAGTTCAGCTAGCCTAACGGCAGTAATAACTTTGCCCAGTGCACACATAGGGCACTATCTCATCGAGACGTCAGCGAAGTTAGAGTAGCCAAATACCTAAGTTTAGAATTGTACAACTGTGTTGCAGAACATGCAACTTCATGGTTTAGGTGTCTGGCTACCTGCCTGATGATGTCGCCGGCGACGTGGTGAGATAGGGACAAATGTGTGTGACATTAAATTACGGCGACATTTTTTTTTAATGTTTTGGCCTCACAGAGTTAGTAAAGGCATTTTTATTGGCTGTGGGCATAGGGGTTATAGGTATTGAATGAAAGAAGAGAGAAACCTCTCATAATCAATCTTATCTATGACTAGTCCTTCGAGACCAAGGTATGTATTTTTAAATTTTTGACTAAGGAAAGGTACGTAAGGTCTCATTTAGAACGACGTCTTTTTACGATTATCATAGATACATAAACATGCAGTGAAGAATAGACGAATAATCGACCAAAGATTAGGATTTTTTTAATGGAAATATTCCTGTTCATAACCGCTTTTTCCCCGAAACATTGCCACCTGTACATAGCAAGATGAGTCGGCTTTAGAAAAACTTTTAGTTTGCGAGAATAGGTTAGGAGATGACCGAAACATTACACTCTCGAGTGCGGGGGCAGAGCGAATGCGCGCTGCGCCCGGGCGACGAAATACGTTGTGGGTAGAAACGTGCTCGCGTGTCAAATGTCAAATAGCCAAAGGGTTAATCAGCTCGCATGTATGAAGCGATGTATGATGGAAGGTTGCTTCATCGCAAGGGATGAATGTCAGCAGCGTGTCAAATAGCGCACGATTGTATCTGTCTATCCCTCTGAGAAAGAGGCGTGATGGTGTGATTGATTGATTGAATAGGTGAACAGCAACGGGAGTGCTGTGATCGTGCACCCCAACCAGCTGCTCCCTGTGCTGCCCCCGCCCACCACACCACACACCGCTATTATAGGTAAGTCTGTTCCACTCCTGTGCGCCTTTGTCATTCGTGTGAGCAGAATTATAATTATTCATTTCATTATTGCAAACAAAATTACTTTCACGTTAATAATGCAAAGGTTTCCTTTTGTGAAATTGCACATACCCCAATCTTCCTGAAAGACACACACGGTAGCGAAAGAAACTGGTCGTCTCTCTATCTCAATGTCACTTCATTCCTATATCGTTTCCGTGACATAGTCTTGATGTATTGCGCACATACTGCTCATTACAAAAACTCTCCCTGGCGAGAGTTGTCGAGATTGCTTATCTGACAGCAATTGTCTATGCTTTGTATATTTTATAGGTTATTTAGCGAGAGCAAAAACGACAAGTGACATGCAAAAATGGCAAAGCACCCACAGATGATTCATTTGAACTGAAAATGTTCGCAATGGTCTGAATAAAGTTATTAGAACAATTAAAATTGGAAATATTGCCTGAAAATTTAAAAATTTGCCAAGTCCTTTGACAGCTTATTGTCATTGAAATTTATTGGAGAGGGAAATGTCTGAATTTGTATATCAACAAGTCGTGTTTCTATCGTTTCTTTGTGAGTTTCATTTGTATGATTGGGCAATTTGTGTTTTCTAATGTGCAATTTATTTTTCTAGATCTGATTTAATTTGCACCTATTATTATATCGTAGATTAGCAAACCACACCGCTCAAGTCGAAATTTGACAGTTTTGACATTTTGATGCCAGTGGATGCAGTATTGAAGGCCGCTTCAATCTAATCAATCAGAACGTCTTCTTTCTACCAATCAGCAGCCGTTATTCAAAATACATACATACATACATAGCGTCACGCCTGTTTCCCGGTGGGGTAGGCAGAGACAACGGATCTCCACGTGCCA
>WYDE02215364.1:0-15423 GCA_009867175.2 Adela reaumurella
CCCCCCCCCCCCCCCCCCCCCCCCCCCCCCCCCCCCCCCCCCCCCCCCCCCCCCCCCCCCCCCCCCCCCCGCGCCGCCAAAAATTGGCCTTAAATCGATGACGTAATTTATACACGCCGCCTAAGAATGTAGATGGTTCTACACAGTTTAGACTAGTGCATTGAGTTTGGTTGTGTGTGTTGTGCGAAGGTCCCGCTCGCGCAGCCCGCGCCGCCGCTCGTACTCGCGCGGGCGCGGCTCGCCGTCTCCGCGTCGCTCGCCCTCTGTGCGTCGTCGCTCGCCGTCGGTGCGCCGCTCGCGGTCACCTCGCGACCGCCGCAGTCGCTCAGACAGCAGGACCCGGTCAGTATGTACACTATGCATATAACGCTTAGCACCGTCCGTGCAATTTATCCCACTGTGTGCACACATAATAGAATCTATTTTGCTCTTAAAGTATTTTTTATAAAATTACAGTACAATAGACAAAGTACAGTTCAAGTACTTTGCTCAAGATACAAAAGATTGTACAGAAGCATGCTTTACTATGGCATTTTGGTCAGTTTTTACCAACTTTTTAGTTTTTCCAGAGTTGCCTCTCAGGTAGCGTGGGAGTAGAGAAAACATCCCAAGTCAAAAAGAACTCGTTTTTGGCACCCATTTTGAAAAAAAACTTTAAATGTGCAGTATCTTTGTTGCGTCACTCATCCATGATACAGCCGAAAGGTCAGTTTGGATGGTAATGATTGCAAATAGTTACAGTCAAGGATAGGTTTATTAAGTTACTTATATGTATAAGATTAATTGTTTGTTTTTTTTAACTGTTCTAGTGTCTAATTATTAGTTAAGTGTTAATAATAAGTCTTTGTTATTATATAGCACAGACAAGCTTCTACTAAGTAAATCAAATATGTACCTATCTTTAAATTTTTTCACAAACTTTGTATACTATTGTTATTGAAATTTTAAATAATAAACAATAAACTCATTCATTCATTCATTCATTCATTCATTCACTCGGGGTTCATGTGTTTGAGCTGTATATTTTGATACACGTGTGATTACACTGGTATCGAGCGTTTGAAATGCCTGAAACACAAAGCTACTTCTGATTTACGGCTTACGCAGCCCCAGAATGTAATCGAATGCATTTGGGCGTCGTTTCGGCACAACAATTCAATCTGACGGCACCAATTTCTTTCCTAATCCATATAAAAATGTCCAGGTGCCATAAACCTATGGAGATCTGGATCCATTATATTTATGCTATTATCTCTATTTGAGGAGTCTAGTTCCTAATACTAATACTGGCTATAAAATCAGTAAATTTTACAGGAGACTATAAAAACATTTCACTTGCATCGCCCACACTCCACGTACAACATATTTTATGTCAGTTTGGTTTATCAGTTGAGATACTCAATTCAATACTAAAAACCATGCTATTTAAAAAGTATTTTGTATAGTTTTCGAGATGGTGATGAAATTTCATTCGGAAACTAGCTTCCATACTAACGTATTTTATATTTTTGGACAGCCATATTGTTTTTCCCACACAAGATAGCCGCTTTTGAAAGAGACACGAGCGTTTGATGTAAATTTTAAATATGAAAGAGCCTGTTTTGTTTGTCACTCATAAAAAGAAACGGTAGAGTAGATTAGTGGATTAATTTTATTGCTCTTTCTCTCGACATCAAAAGATCAGTTTCGATCCCTATGTTGATTTTTATAGCTGGTTTTGGAACTAAGCGCCTCATTTATGGTGTTATTTTTGCAAATTTTTGGAATTTATGCGACAAGTTCACATAAAATTGTGATTCATTTATATGAAATTGTACCTACCATGAAGGTAAAATGATGTTGAAACTATTTTCTTATAATATTATTATTTTGCAGGTACTAAAAACTGGACTGTGAAGAATGGATTTGACAATGGTAGTTTGTAAATTGCAGGAATCAGAACAATGTAAGTTAAGCGAGATGTAATTATATTAATTGTGTTGTCTGCCAATACAAAATTGGCACTGGTGAAATGTCACGTGAACATATTAATTTCCTTCACTCTAAACTTCTTAGCAGTATCTGTGGTCGGACTGGGTAGAGCTAAAACGTGACCATGTGAGTCACACATGCGCGGTTGTTCTGATGAGAATATGACGGATGCCAATTTACATGGCCAACGTGAAAAAAATTAATTTATCATAATAAAAAAATAAAAAAAATTGATTCATGTACAGTGTCAAAATACAAGACACATTCGTCCTTATAAATTTTTTTTTAAATAAATCATACCCGAGTAATAACACTAATAAGTCAACGAAAACTTTTCCATGTATTTCCATGAAAAATCTTTATCATTTAAAACAAATCTACATAAAATATGGCTTATATTTAAACCATCTATACAAAAAAACAAAATAATATACAATATAAATAAAAAAAAATCAGTTATAATGTCCTAAGTAGTAAAAAGTATGTCCATAATATTATAATGCTTTCGCTAAAACATGCTAGTGGTATCGCTAAAACACGCTAGTGATATCGCTAAAACACGCTAGTGATATCGCTAAAACCTGCTAGTGGTATTTTTAGCTCTACCCATTTCCACCTCTTCTTATTAGAAAACAGACTGCACTGCATTGTATGAGTGCGTGAATAGGTTGAAAACTTGTCTACTTTTATTATTTAAATGACAAGTTTAAGCCGTGGATTCACAAGGGGACGAGTGCCGCGCAACATTGAGTCTACGTGTTGCATGCAACGTTGCGCACTGACCCGCAACTTAGCACGCAACATAGTGCAACATTTTTACGTGCCACGCGGCATATTGATTGTTCCCTGTTCGTAAGCGAAAACACGAGGGAACATTAGCGCATAACATATCTTGCAGAGTGTGGACGGTCTCGCAACAAAGCGCTCAATATGTCCGTAGTGTGGGGAAATGTAAGGGCAATATCTCTAAAACGAGAGGGCGACATCTCTGCAACACTGACTGGCGTGTACAGAGGAAAGTGTCGCGCAACATTGTGCCAAGATGTTCCGCGCAACACACCGTAGATGTTGAGCAACATGGCGCGGGACACGTTGCTCAACTTGTCCCCTAGTGAATACATGGCTTTAAATGTATTTGAATGTTCCCTTTAGTTAATTTATTAACCATTTTTTGTTCTGTACACATTTTTTTAATGAGTATGTACACACGCCTAGTTTCATTTCTGTGCATCATTTTCCCGCCAATTTCTACTAGCTTGTCTATATGATGCAAATCAGCCTGTACGCACGCGCTGTGTTATAGGTATCTATCTGCACATACAAATTTGTATAGACACGAGGTTGAGGTTGATCCGTGCAAGGTGCTAGCTAAAATCAAACTTACTGCCACTTTTAAAAGACGAAAGTTGTGTTTGGATGTTTATCAAGTGATCCATCTTCTTTTAATTGATCGTTGCACATATCTCTTTCACTTCGCACTCTTCGGTCCCGTGATCAGGTCCTAAGTCTATTATGCACAGAAATGAGAGTTGTCGACTGTACATAATTGCTATAAATGCTTGCTAATTTGTAGATGTATCTGAAGTTGTGATAATATTTTGTTCATAAATTGTTAATGCTCCTGAACTGTATTAATATTTTGCAATTTAACTACATAAAGCATAATTTAGTTTCAAATTGTCCGTTCTTTGATTTTAATAGCAACTAGCTGTCAGAGCATACAGTGTGTATGTTGGTATGTAGGTAATAAGTAGCTTGTACTGAAGGCTGGGTTACCTTATCCCGCTCTCCAAGTCGAGTTAGACAACCGTTGCAAGGGTCACATAGGTGTGGAAAGTTTAAGTAAGCAAAATAAGAGATTAGTTTTAAGTTTATTTTAAGAATTACTTTCCAAATTTGTAATATACCTACACATAATTTACTTAGATGTTCAATTAATGTACACGCACTAGTGTGCGAACATTTTTGGATAACGTGACAGAAAATAAATTGACATTTAAGCAGAATTTATAGTTTTTCATTTATCGCATTGTTTTTTTGTCCAATAAAAAATTTACAATTCCAAATACAATGAAATCGTATCTAATATGAAAAAGAAATCTAACTACCTATAGAGGTAAATAATACATAACCAAATCAACATGTTTTAATTTTGTACAAACATGGTTGTTTTATTTTGTAAACTTCCTAGGCCCCAATTGCGATCATCCAAACACGAAAACGTATTTTCGATTAAATGTATTTTGATCTCTTTTGTTCTCATAATTGTGGCATTACGAGACGGCCAGTCAGCCACCTGCGATACTAGTCAATATCGATGACATGTTTCACTTTATCAGGACTCATTATGCGAGCCCCTAAATGAGTGTATCGTTTATGCATCAGTGGACCGCATTCACACAAGAGGTGTAAGGGGCTTTTATCAGCCTCAGAGCAGAGTCTGCACACCCTTGTATCACAGAGCTTTATGTTGAACATGTGCTTACGTAAGCAACAGTGCCCCGTGAGGGTTCTCACTAGTATGCGTAAATCATTCCTGTGTAAAGCTATCGTCTCTTTCGAAATTTCTTTGTTAAAGTCTGTTATTAGTGTTTTAGAATGTTTAAGGCCTGTCAGACTATTCCAGTCCTTTGCACTAGCCTTCAGAAATTGAGTCCCTAGGGTAAAACGAACTAGGCTTTAGGGGATTCCCAGGCATGGTTCCATACCATATCCCCTTTGCCCCGATTCTTGCAAGCTCATCTGCTTTTTCATTGTCCCTCGAGGCCTTCATGCCCTGGAACCCATCATAGTATCACCTTATTTCTGGCGCCCAAACGTTCAGCACACTCTTGCGCTTATAGTTCTCGAGTCCAGTGCTAACAGAGCCGCTTGACTATCCGAGTTAATAAAATGTACGGTTGAAGCGGCCATTTTTTACGTTGGTGTCCGCGCATTCCAGAATGGCGTAAACTTCAGCTTGGAAAATTGAGGTGCATTTGCCTACATTGAAGCTTATCTTCACGCTAGGTCGTTCGCCATAAATTCCACCGCCCACTTCATGTCCACTTTTGGACCCATCGGTATACCATATGAGGCTACCATCCTCCCATGTTAGCCGGCTTTCAAGCCAGTACTCCATGGGAGGCAGCTCAACAGTGTACCTTTTTGTGGTGTTCCACTGAATAGGCATAGCATCTGTTATCATGCTTAGAATTGGTTTTTCCATCACTGAGTCTACAAACTTCCTCAGTGACTGTGAAAGCCAGTTTACTTTCTCCTGGACCATTATCTTGTGCATGCTAGATTTTGCCTCCTTTAACAAAAATTGGTGTAGAGGTGGTATGTTTAATAAAGCGTTTAGGGCGGCTCCAGGAGCGGTTGACATGGCACCATTTGCCATGACACATGCGATTCCCTGCAAACTGTCGAGCTTGCCTATAACAGTATTTTAGCTGTACCTATATGTATACTATTCCTTACTTTTGTTATTTTATTTAAAACTATGATATCAATGATCAAACCACTCACAATTTGTATGTTACTACATAAGTATGTAAGTCTGATTTAGTGAGAACTAGTGAAAGGCGTCAACACATTTCCTCACTGCTCAGACCCCCGAAGGAAACCGAGATGGCGCGTACGCTAAAACCACCCTCAGTTGTTACAGAATACGTCAGTGAAAACCCGATGTGAATTGCACGAGTCATTCTCGAGTTATAAGCGAATATAGAATCACGACGGCGCATACATACATTTATAGATAGGTAGTTACAGATTTTGTGTTTTATTTATTAGGTTTTATTATTATTATTTTAGCCTTTTCTTGCTATTTAAATTTCACCTGTAGTACATATTATATTTACTTAGTTTTCTTATTGCATACCCTATCTAGGGCTTACGCATGTCAAATAGTCTGTTGACTATGTTGAGGACAGTAATAGATATTGTAGATTTATTAGTATAGTGCCTATTAAAATGTGCCCAGACAAATAAGGTAAGCACATACTATAGAGCACAAACGGCGATATCAGTTAAATAAATTAAAAAGGTTATCAAGAATGTTAACAATTCACTAACGGCTCTGTCCTTATTTAGATGAGCTGACGTTTGGCTAATAGATTACTTCTGCTGATGAATGCTGGCTTTATTCACTAATTATTTTTGTGAAAACCAGCTCATTAGCATGACACATCGAAAAACATTTAGGTAACTGTCTACTTTAGGAAGCAAGTAATGAATGACTAGGTACTTTTTATTTGTCACATGAGAGAAATATTTGTTTTCAATATATATACTACTTACTCTGTCAAGAAAGTACCGGGAAAAAGGTCAATAATATATTTATTCTTCCAAATTTATTTTATCGCCTTCAAAGTAGGCCCCTTACACTTACGCCAACGAATACTCCAATTATCAAAACATTTTTTAAATGCATTTTCCAGATTGACTTCAGTTCTCCCCGCAAATTATATTTTATGTCTTCTATCGACTGAAAACGGGTGCCTCAGTGGTAATTTGAGTTTTGGAAAGAGAAAAAAGTCAGCCAGAGCCATATCCGGTGAATACGGTGGTTGTTCGATGGTATTTGCTGAGTTTAAGGCCAAACATTTGTTCACAATGATAACCTTGTGCGATGGCGCATTGTCGTGGGGCAAAATCCAAGAATTTTCTTTCCACAAATCTGGCCATCCATAATTTGTTCTCTCAAAGACCGGATAACGTTCACATCATATTCTTTATTCACCGTCTCACCTTCTGGCAAGAACTCCAAGGGCACAACACCGCGATAGTCAAAGAAAATCGTCAACATGACTTTGACTTTTGATCGACTTTGGTGTGGTTTTTTCGGTTTTGGTTCAGTTGGAAGCTTGTTCACTGGTTTGCATGTCAAACTCGTAATCCCCTCAGACCAGTAACAACGCGTTTTACGAATGTAGAGTCGGAATTAACTCGTTCTAGCATTTCTTCAGCGAATTTTACCCGATTGAGTTTTCGAAGAAAATTCAGATCATTCGGGACTAGTCGAGCGGCAACGTGTTTCATGCCCAAACGATCGTTTAAAATGGTACGAATCGATTCGTGAGACACAGAAAGTTCAGCGGCTATCTCTCTCAAACTTGAATGACGATTTTTAGTCACCATTTCCTTCACTTTAGCATTGTTAATTTCAGTTGAAGACGTTGATGGCAGAACGGAGCGAGGCAAATCTTCCACCACATCTCGACTGCTTTTGAATGTACTGTACCACTCATATGCACGTGTTTTTTATAAGATCGATTAACCGTAAGCTTTATGTAACATTTTCAGGGACTCGGTACACGAAAATACATTTGCGATGCAAACTTTGAGACAAACTCGATGTTTCGATTGAAACGTTTGATGTTTTTTATTTATTATAAAAATCGCAAAACACGCCTGACATGAACTAATAACAAAATCGAGCACTGTAAACAAACTAAATGAACAGAAAACAGTTGTACCAACTTAGAAACAAAATTAATTATTTGATTTGAATTTGAAATTTGAATTAAGTGATCAATTCCGTATACTTTTTAGATTGAATCTAAAATGAAATTTTACCACCCCAACCCAGGTTATAGCATCCATCTATAGTTGAATAAGACTTTTACAAATAATGTGTAAGTAATCGTAAACTCAACTCATAATGACCCAGATGAGTTGTGTAAACGCATATTTTTTTTATATTAATCACTAGTGTTTAGAAAAACCAATTGGCTGTAACACCCACGACAATAAATAATATCAAAATATGACAAGCTAATTTAATGTGATGCAGAATAACCACCGAATTGAACTGGACTGACAGGTGAAGTCATAGAACAGGGCTAGTCAACTGGCACTTGTTGGTTAATGTTACACCTTTGACATTCTCGTGCTGCTCAGATGCATGATTATGATTACGAAACAATAACAACATTTTAGAGAAGTGGTCCACAGAAGATGCAGGCTGTTCCAAGCGTTTTTTTATGGGAACTAGTGCTTATAGCTCAGGTGTGAGGCTAGGGTTCGCATACTAGATGTCCCGTTCAAGTCGGTGAGCATGACGTACACAACACTGTATTAAGTTAACAAATGAATTTTTCCTGTATATACCAAGTATTTAATAAACATTTGCAAACCTGCACGGAAACAAAAAGATTTCTTTTCGGAAGAATATACTCATTCTTGAAAAGATTGTTTAATTGTAAGAATATAATTTGTCTTTCAGCAACAAAAATGCATCACAAGAATAATTGAGATTTTGAAATATAGTAAATGAAATTATTGAAATATATTTTTGAACGAAGATGATATATTTTAAGCAATACAAGCGCATGCTTAAATTAATTATGTTTCTTTTATTCAGCTAAGAAAATTAACAAAATCATTCCAAAACCGGGAAGGGCTCGTTTCGAGAAAAACATATCCTTGAAGTGTGATATTCTCTTAAGGAGCATATATATTTTTAATTTTAGATATCTTTTAGTCTTAAGTGAACAATACAGTCAACTTCTTCGCTTAAGAATTGTTTTTTGGTATTTATTTAAACCATGTTAAAGAATATTTATTTCAAGAATTTAAGATTCCTAAGCTGAGAAGATATTGTCTTGGATAATTTAAAAGAACGTCACTTTAAAATAATAAAACAATTTTTCAATTAGGAACTTATTTAGATATTTTTTTTTCAACCAAATAACCCATTATTTATTTCAAGAATTTTAAATGCTTGTATGACGATATTGCCTTACGTGATTTAGAATTTAAAAAAATATAAATACACAAATAATATTGCCTTATTTTAAGAATTTGAAATTCATGGATACATTTTCATTTACTTGGGTGAAGTAAATATCTAAGGAAATTCTTAAATGAATAAATTTGGATTTTTGACCTACGATTAGTACACAGGTCAAAAATTTAAATTTCTTTATTAAAGAATTTCATTAGACATTTATTTCACAGAAGTAAACAAAAATTTGTACCAAGAATGTCATGTGCCTAAAATAACCCAATATTGTACATACATACATAAATGTTTTAGATGTTTATTTCACCCAAGTATCCGAATGAAAGAGTTTATAATGCTTAAAATAAGATTATATTTTCTTTATTGGCTTAGGAAAAAAAATATTTTTGACCTATGAACTAATCATAGGTGAAAAATAAAAATTTCTTTATTTAAGAATTTCCATAGATATTTACTTCACCCAAGTAAACAAAAATTAAATCCAAGAATTTCAAATTCTTAAAAGACAAGGCAATATTATTTTTAGTCAAAAGTACAAAATGTCTTCAGTTAAGATTTTCCTTACCTATTTATTTATTCCACTTAAGTAAATTAATACTTGTATTAAGAATACAAATTCCGAGAGACAATAATTTCAAGAACACCTTATTGTAATAATATGTTTTTTTGTTCTGTTTGCATTAGCTTGCATTTTACTTGCAGCAATAGTTGGCGCTGGGGCAGATATTAGACATTCTCCATATCACACACTGTTTTTAATGTTATCACCTCTCGATCGATAGGTTTAAGAGGGAACAGTTTATATATGACTGGAAGTTCTCTCACAGCAGAACCAGCGCAGATTTTTGAAGGCATATACCAGATGTTATGGGTTTGCTCTCATATTAAATGAGCAATTTTGCTTGTTGAATTTGCTCCACTGTTTTTTTTTTTGGGTAAAATTAATTATTATATTTACTGAGATTAATATTTGATATTCTTGGAACAGGAATTATAATTTTCACCGAAAAAATTGCTTTTGATTAGTTTAAGACTCTACGGGGAACAAATCATCCTCTTTATTAAAGAATGTGATATTCTCGAGGTCCTCTATTATTAACGTCAGAGTTTTTAAGACGACTACGCTTATTTGTTATAAGATTATGCTATCTAGGTATTTTGAAGAATGTGATGGCTTGTAAAATTTTAATATTCAATAGTGCAAGAATATAATTTTCTTCAATTAATGCAACCGGTATTTGAACAGAAATATTTTTTGTTCTTCAGAATTAATTAAAATCTTAATATCAGATTACACTGTTTTGGTGTATAATAAGAATTTGTATTAAAATTATAACATAAAACTTTATTAGGTATCTCAAGTTAAAACTGGAAAATTGACAATATGGAATTCTATCGACGAGAAAATATTAGTTTCCTGATATGGGAAACTCAGATTCCTTTGGAATAAGACACTTTGCTTTGGCACAAGAGGTCTTTTTTTGCGTGTGGTTCACACGTCAGGGGACAAACAGATTTTTGTAAAAATTCATCAAATAAAATTTTGACAAATATTTACATTAGCTACTTGCTTAAGACACAGACAAATACGGCACAAAAATAATTTTAAAACAGTAAACTGCAAAGCAAAAAAATAATTTTCTTTCCAGCTATGTGTAGGCTACGTGTGACGTATTCCCCATAGAACTATATATGGAACTCTACTAAGACACAAAACAAACTAATGTGTTTGAGCTAACCCAAAGAAGACTTGAATAGTCGGCGGCAAATTCTCCGGCGCATCCTGAGTGTGGGGTTCATCTGACTCTCCTCTCTTAAACAATTGCGAAGACAAAAAATGTGGTCAAATCAGTATGTAACTGATGCTCTCTCTCTTGTGTTACCATACTAATAGGTACCATAGAGCCGCTATCAGAGAGATCATCTCATGGGGTCATAAGGTTTACAATAGAACAGAGTACATGGTCGGGTCTCTACCGCCGCTCTGAGGTACGAGGGTTTATTAAGAGTTAAGAGAATGCCTGAACGGGTAGATACCGCCGCATTATTGGGTAGTGGTGTTGTATTGGTTTCCATTGTATAGCGTCTTAGGTTATAAAGTCGAATGTGGGTATGTATTTAATGAGTAAATAAATGTTCTTTTGGTGTGATTGTTGGTTTTAATGTCGAGGAACTCTTAGAAAAGCACCGCTCACAGACGCTACGTCACAACCTTCAGCATATTAATGAGTCTAACCTTGTTTCTATCATTCGATAGAAACTTGTCCTGAGCAACTGGAGCAATGGTTGTTTCGTCGAAGATAACATCAGATGAGGACTTTGCTCTAGCTCTACGAAGACGTTCAGAGCTCTTGGTGTTTTTTTCTGAAGCGTCAGATGGGTACCCATCGAAAACTACAGAACGCCTACATGAAGGCCGCACGTGCAGCTCGTGCGCGGCAAAGCCGAAATGTATTGTGGTTTGAATATAAAGCCGGTGTCACAGATTTTTGGTGTTTTGTTTTCTCTGTAATTATTAATATTAGATACATAAAAGTAAAAATAAAACACACCTACAGTAGACAAAAATGTTCAACAGACACCTCTAAACTCAAAATATTCCTATTTTTGGAAATTTTCGAAACCTTTGAACAGCTCGATCTTAAAAATTATTTGGTCTACCGAGACCATATTATTCTCGTTTTGTTGCAAATTTAGTCTACTTAAAAGTGTTCATAGTGACTTTTGCCATAACTAACCTTAGTTGCTAAGGAACTATCAGGTCTGCATAGACCAAATAGGTCTGATTTTGTTGAAAATTTAGTGTACTTTAATAATGTGTAATATATGCCGTAAAATCGGCCCATAGTGGACCACCTTGACAAAAACTTCAAAAAAACCTCTGAAATTTATTTTTTTGGAAATTTTGCAAACATTTGAACACCTGTATCATAGAAACTATTAAGTCTATCGGGACAAAATTGATCTCAATTTGTTGTAAATTTAGACTACTTAAAAGTGTTCATAGTAACTTTTGCCATAACACGGGTCCTTGGTGGTAAAAATCAACAAAAACTAAAAAAGTCCGAAAATTTAATGAATTTTCAAGTTTTTTTATCAATGACCCAGAGGGCTTTCGAGTTGGAAAACTTGGCCTGTCATTACCACTTCATCACATATAACATATAAAAAAATCAGAACTACCTTATATAATGTAAGGCAACAATCCCTTATTTGGTACGATTTCCATATACTACCTAGGCCTACACCTTCACATTGTGTTTTAAGACCCTGAACTACATATGCGGGGTAGATGTAGAAGGGAGGGCATTTTACAGGTCGGCGACCGTGTAAATAAAACATTTGCATACGACACCACGACTTTGTGTGGATGCATTCCCCACCTGTTGTGGGTGGAGCGACGTCGAATGGGGATGGAGGGATTGTGTTGCGCTCCTCGGAACACTCAGTGATACAGCTGATGGCAGAGCTAATGTCCATGCATAGTTTTGCAGGGTTGATAATTACATTTACAGATTTTCCATTTAATAATTTTGTGTGGCTCGGTTGTGTATCAATAAATCCTGTTTGCCCTTAATGCAGTTATCTCACTAATCTAATAGCACTATATTCTTACAGATATCATATCGACGGCGGAACGGACAGACATCGCTCCGCACGTCAAAGACGGCTACATCATGATGTTTATCTACATGCCCGGTGCATTCACAACCGAGTTCACGCCCTACATCGGACAAATCATTAATCCTATTCTGAAGGCATTGGCCGATGAGAATGAGTACGTGCGAGAGACTGCTTTGAAGGCCGGACAGAGAATAGTTAACCTATATGCGGAGTCAGCCATTACGCTTCTCCTGCCCGAGCTCGAGAATGGACTGTTCGATGAAAACTGGAGAATCCGGTACAGTTCGGTGCAACTCTTGGGAGATCTGCTTTACAAGATTTCCGGAGTCTCCGGCAAAATGAGCACGGAAACGGCCTCGGAGGACGACAACTTCGGTACGGAGCAGTCTCACTCCGCCATCATGGTTGCTCTCGGACCAGAGAGAAGGAACAGAGTTCTCGCAGGACTCTACATGGGTAGAAGTGACGTATCTTTGATAGTGAGACAGGCGGCTCTGCACGTGTGGAAGGTGGTCGTGACGAACACGCCGCGGACACTCAGGGAGATATTACCGACGCTATTCGGTCTTCTGCTTGGTTGTCTCGCATCCACGAGCTTCGACAAGCGTCAAGTGGCAGCTAGAACTCTAGGTGATCTTGTCCGCAAACTCGGCGAGAGAGTTTTGCCAGAGATAGTGCCGATACTAGAGAGAGGACTGCAGTCCGATCGGTCCGATCAGAGGCAAGGTGTGTGCATCGGACTGGGAGAGATTGTCAAATCAACTTCGAGGGAGACGGTTCTGACATTCGTGGACGGACTCGTGCCTACCGTTCGCAAGGCCCTGTGCGATCCTCTGCCCGAAGTTAGAGTGGCGGCCGCGCAGACGTTCGACAGTCTGCACGCGACGGTCGGCGGCAAAGCTCTGGACGACATCCTCCCGCACATGCTCGAAGGTCTGAACGACCCAGACCCAGCGACGGCCGAAGCCACTCTCGACGGACTCAGACAAGTGATGGCGATCAAGTCGCGAGCCGTCCTTCCTTACCTGATACCTCAGCTGACAGCCCTGCCGGCTAACACTCGAGCTCTGTCCGCTCTGGCGGCTGTCGCCGGTGACTCATTAGGCAAACATCTGTCCAAGATCCTTCCGGCGTTGCTGACGAATCTCGCCAACGCTCACGACACACCCAACGAAGCTAAAGAGCTGGAGTACTGTCGCGGGGCGCTCTTGCCCGTCACCGACGAAGCCGGCGTCAGAAGCATCTTAGACGCCCTGCTGGAGGCGGCTCGAACTGGAGCACCTTCAAGAAAGAGGGCGGCGGCTGCCCTACTTTGCGCTTTCGTGACGCACACGAGAGCGGACCTCGCTCCCTATGTGCCGCAGCTTCTGAGAGGTCTGATCCTGCTGTTCGCCGAACGAGAGAGAGAAGTTCTCCAGATGGCTTGGGAGGCTCTGTCGGCTCTCACGAAGACCCTGGACGCCGAGAGACAGATTCAACATGTGTCTGATGTCAGGCAGGCCGTGCGATTCGCCTCTTCCGATCTAAAGGGCGAACTGTTGCCTGGATTTTGTTTGCCGAAGGTAAATTTTAAAAATTTTAAAAGAAAAGAAAGTTCTCTCCTGTTTTTGATCCGTCCAATATGTTAATAAGTATTAATAATACTTACCAAATGAATATCCAGTCTGATTGTTGATGTTCGTGCGTCTGTGTGTCCGTCTTTACGCCAACTTCCCTCCGTGTTTGTTCAACAAAATTTTGCACATAGCTCCTCCGAATGACTCCTGGTCTGAATTTTGACATTTGACAGACTTCATACTACCGAATTATCATTTTACGTACTATGTGAGGTGTAGAAATACTAAGTGAAGACATAGAGACAAGAATAGAGAAAGGTATGCTTAGATGGTTTGGACACATCGAGAAAACGGATGGTGAGAGAATGACCAAACAAATATATGAAGCGAATGTAAAAGGAAGGATCGAACATGACCGCCCTAGGCGAACATAACAATACCAAATAGGTAACCTTTTACGGAAAGTGAAAGTTCGCAGCATCCGTAACCGGCGCGCATATATGTTGCGATGTGTGACGGTGGATGAAGGAAAGGATTTAGAAACTTGTCAAATCTCGCTCAATTGTCTCTCCCTACCCCTCCGGAAAAGAGGTGTGATGGTATGTATGTAGAAACTGCAAAAGTGATTGCCATTTTACATTAAAGAAAAAAGAAAAAACTTTTATTTGTTCTTTTTTACAGTAAGTACACAAAAGAGAAATAATAAAAAGAAATAAACTAACACAAAATTATGTTTGACAGAGTCCAAGCTTTAGTCTACCATAAGTAATGATGCGTTCTAATATTATTTGTTTTCATAGACAAATGGCATAGGTGGCCGTGTCCAAAAATTCAGAAGAAGATCAGACACAATATACATAATTTTAGGTAATGCTCTATAAAACGAAAGCCGGCCAGTGCGTCCACCGTGCTAATATCACATGCGTGAGTTTAGAGGTTTCAACCAATCATAAGTGTTATGCAATCGACGCGGCCAGTCTGATTGGTTGAAATCGTGGCGTAGTCTCTTCACTCAGTCATATGATGTTAAGCCTTTAGACGCACAGGACTCACTAAACAATCGAGATGGTGATTATCGTTTGTTTTTATTTGAAAAGAAGTAATTGAAAGAAAACTAGTTCTCCATGTGAATAATTAAAGTGAAATTGTGAATTTTCATTGCAGGGTATAGCTCCAATTCTCCCTCTCTTCCGAGAGTCCATTCTGAATGGTCTACCGGAAGATAAGGAAAGTGCAGCCCTCATGTTGGGCGAGGTGATCAAGCTGACATCACCGGCCGCCATACAGCCGTCGGTGGTGCACATCACGGGTCCTCTCATCAGGATCCTCGGAGACAGGTTTAACTCTAATGTGAAGGCAGCTGTGCTGGAAACCCTCGCCCTTTTGCTTTCAAAGGTATGTAGTAAGTTTCATTGTAACTACGTGAAAATATACTAGAAATTTATAAGTTCATCTATTGCAAACTGAAGGTGTTGAACTCAGCACTCAATGGCTTCACCGAACATATCCGGGCCCATTGGCAGTAGAAAAGGGTGTCCATCG
>WYDE02215475.1:0-15422 GCA_009867175.2 Adela reaumurella
CCGTGGGCGCCGTCGGGCTGCTCCTCTGAGCTAGCCTGGCGAGCGCCATATGTCGCGCTTCCCATAAAAAAAAAAAATATAAAAAACACGTTTTGATTATTACAGAGTACAGTCAGCTTAGTTAAATAATAATTAAACCCTGATAAATCTGACATTAGTCACCAAGGTGTTTATGCTGACATCACTGGTACCAGAAAACTTTAGGTACCTTTTATAAGGATCGGGAAAGTGTCAATAGAAAGTATTTCTCGAAACGAACCCGCTTCTATCACGGATCCATCTAATCACCAGCCCATCAGGCCAAGTTAAATAACATTATGGCTATCCGCCGACTCACACCCGCTCAAGCAAAAATACTTTTCCACCTCATTCGGTCGTTCTATTCACGGCTCTCCGCTAATGGACCTCAGAAATCACACTCCAAACCCTTAGTCCGCGACGCAAGATACAGAAGAACTACCTGTCTCTGTAAATTACCTTGATAGGCTCTAACTTTAGATTTTATCAAAATTTTGCCGCTTGGGCAGCGCTGGTGTAGAATAAAGACCTGAGGTAAAACAAGGTAGGTAATTACTCAAAAGTAAACTAAAAGTAAACTAGGTACAAAAAAACCTCTGTACCTCTAAGTCAACATCACCTTTTTTTGCCACAAATACAATAATCTTGCGACGCTAACGCCATCTTCAAACGTCGATTTTGTCGTTCGATTGTTCTGAGTTCCATTTCTACATTCCCATACTTACTTAGATCTGTAGAAGCCATGATTAACTGAATGCGAACAAAACTCTTTACACTCATCAGACCACTCCCTTTCTGTTTCTGAGTCTTTTTTTAGTTGTGTCTCTTTCTTGCACACTTTATTTACTAGGTCCTGTTCTTTAGCATATTAAGGGCCCGTAGGCACCTAGCCACCAAATGCCACCATGTCGCGCTCACTGACCAATAAATAGAAGGCTATAGTGCGCGCCGGTCGCGCGTTCTGATACTTTTTTCCAGTTATCCTTTAATTTCTCGAAAAGAAAATGCTCCACGGAAAAACTATACGATAAAGAATTTAGAAAAAAAAAGATATTTGTCACTCAAAATTCTGAGATCTTGCAATGTTGATCTTGAATATGTTTTTCTGTGTTTCTAGAAGATTTTTAAAAATTCTGTTCCATAAATAATTTATAATGTATCTAACGTTTTCTATTCACTGTATTTTTTATGCTTCATGTTTTTCTGGTTTTTTCTTATATTGCGATGAAGAATTGGACGATTTTGAAAATATGACTGCCTACGGCGGCTTAAGGATAGTAAGCATGCGGCATGCCTGAAACCCTGTCTAACCTCTGGGGCAGAGAGCATACCCTAAATTAATTAGAGAAAGGTTGGATGCTGGATGAGGCTCTTTCGCGATTTATTACTGCTCGCTGAATGGAGCGGTATTCTGAGTGGTCACCTAGGTGACTTTTCATACAGGATAATAAGAAAGTATATTGCATAAATGCGACATTGTGTGTTTGTTTGTCATTCTTTCACGCAGCAAAGAAGCGACGAATTAATTTGATTTTTTAAATTGATATAGTTTGCATTTGTATTTATTTATTAATTATTACGCTTACGATAAACGAAACAAAAAGGTTAACTTATTCATAATATAGCATTATTTTTTATATTTAATTTGCCGTACAGAGCATTACTATGCACTGTTTTGCCCTAGGCTTTGTCCGCGCGATCTTTAATGCGGGAAAATTTGAAGATCAGATGGACGTGGGTTTTTTAATAGAGAATGTTTATAGGCAGGACAGTGGCATATGCTGCTTTGTTTTGGCCGCGAATTCTTCCGCGTGCACTTGAAGCCGAGCGAATCCGCTGGAAGGTGTTTATAATTTTGTTTTGTTTTAATTTTATTACAATTTCCAATAAATACCAATTCCAAGAAAAATATAATTTACGCTATTGGAATATTAGCGGTACATACAAATGTCTGAATGTGAAAACATGATATGTTTTTGATTCTATTAATATATTATTCTACATCTGAGAAAGCTCACCATTTTCCAGTTTAGGGACAAGTGAGGTAAAATGAAATCAATGTGACTTTGATAAATATTCAATGAAACACCGCCATTGCGAATGACATGTAATTTTCATAACCATAATATGTAACTAAAATTCATACGGCCAATACTTTACACCCTCACACTTATTCAAGTACTAAAGAGGCTGCATTTTAAAATAGTACTCTCTCGTCACGCTGCCCCTTGGGGCAGCGTGAACGATCTTACCTACGAACCCCTGGTCATCTCAGTCCTTTAGTATTAGTACACTGTATGTACACCTTTACTGTGTCTGACGTAAAATACAAAATAATATCAAGAACTTCAGTGTTTTACTCTATACCGACTAGGATCCCTTACCCTAGGACCATAGATCGGTTAACTTTCATTGATTTATAGAACCTAGTAGGCTAGCTAGGCTTGTATGTTTTTAAATTTCATCAAAGTTTTTATTTATTGAAATATTAAATTCTGAATATGCATGATTTTTAACTAAAATTTGTCATAATAAAAGTGCTTAAAACTCGGTTCCTAATAGTAAAAAGTTTTTAAAACATAGAAGCCTAGCTACTAGGTTCTATAAATCAATGAAAGAAAAAAAAATTAAAATCACATATGTTTTGATGTAGAAAACAGGTTTCTTCTAAGAGTAGATCTGCGACATTTTTGTGTGGGATATAATTTTAAAATGTAGCTTCTTAAGTATATAAAATATTTACACACACAAAATTAAATCATTACACATTCTTATAAATAATAACATTATATAAAATAAAACTTGTTAAGTAGAAAATCTATCAATTGGACGCCTTGTGCGAACGGGTCGGGGAGAAGACCTTGGCGATACAGGGAAGCGTAACCGTACATGGAAGTCAGGGTATCCCGAGGAATCATCCGAACCTGACGTCGTCGGCGAACGGGCCACTGGACTCTCTGATGGTTGGGCTGGTGCTGGATTTTTTCCCTTAATTACAAACCTTCCAAATTCTCCAAAACAAATTTGAAAATTTGAATTAAATTAATTATATAAATTGTGTACGCTATTATGAGCAGCCAAAGTATGTCCAATAGGGCACGTTTGGATGTCCATGGTGAAGTGCTGGATAAATGCTGTGGAAAGCAGGATAAATGCTGTGGAAATGCGCGCACTGAGGAGTATGTGTGCAGTCACAATGAAAGACAGATTGAGAAATTGTGTAATACGAAAGCATTGTGGTCTGAAAGAAGATATAGTGACAAGGATTGAGAAAGGGATGTTTCGGTGGTTCGGACATTTGGAAAAATATATGATAGAAGACTAACGAAAGAAATTTTTGAAGCGAATGTGAGTGGAAATATCGGGAAGGGTCGCCCTAGACGCACGTACCTAAAAGCGATCGAATATGTACTCCAAAAGGGGAAAGTGTGCAGTATGCGTATGAAGAACATTATGAGAGTGCAAGAAGCGACATAAGTGTGTCAGGATCGTGGCACGTAGAGATCCATTGTCTCTGCCTACCACACTGGGAAACAAGCGTGACGCTATGTATTTATGTACGAGTATGTCTGATTTGTAATTTGGAATGCAATGTACTCGAGTACGTAATGTTATTCCACTTATAAAATATTAAAAGTATTTTTATACTTATAAACACAATATAAATATAATAAAATATGAATTGTTGTTTTATTTCGTAAAATAAGTTATAGTCGAATAAAAGACAACAACGTTACACTGAAAGTAAATATTTTCAGACTGAAAAATTGCGCTACAGAGTGTAGTAGTACTTGGAGCCGGGTCGCTTACTCTTAACACAATTTTATAACGGCGAATTCCTCTTTCACAAGAATATCTACTTAAGCACGACGCCGGGATCTGGGTTAGCCGGTTCCAGGCGCGGAGCTAGCGAACTTGTGGATAGGGCGGGGGCGGTTGATAATTGGAGGTACCAGGAGGTTTATGAGCGTCGTTGGCTCAGTGGTTGCAATATTTGGTATTTGATTACCGAAGTTAAGTAATGCTGAACGCGGTCAGGACTTGGATGGGTGACCGCTTGAACGTTGACGCTGGTCGTGGTTCGGATTCCTCGTTAAACTGTAGGTCCCTTCCCTCTCCTTACATGGTGTTAGGGTTAAACCTGCTCGGGTTGGTACCACCGCACTGAATGAAGGTCGGTCGAAGCGGCTATGAAATACAATTCGCGTTTTCCGTCCAGTTAAGTGTAGCCGGCTAAAATTGAGGTAAGTGCTGATATGGCACCTTCCTACATAAGTCACCAAGGTGTGTAGGCTGACATCACTGGTACCAGAAAACTGGTGCATTGGGTGATGTAGCCATTCGTGTCAGTTTCAATAAAAAAAAGGTACTTAAGGTCCTTAGCAATCCTTCAATGTACTCTTTATGATGCCATAATTTATTATTGTGACCATATAAGGTAATCTGTGCAGCGACGATGACCAGCAGCCGTGGAAAATGTAAGTCGGCATAAATTATTGTACATGAACCATTTTTGAATGGTACTTAAAATAATGACCCACTGTATCTCTTTCCATGCATGTCGTAAAAGGCGACTATGGGATAAGGACAAGAAACCGTGATAAAGGGCGACAGACTCGCCACCACCTTGGCACGGTACTTCTATCCAAGTAATGCAGTAGGTGGGTCTTCGTGCCTTGCATGCTGCTTGATATCTTGTCCGAATACCTTGCGAAATGTGGTGGTCGGTGTTGTGCTGTAATTTAGAGGAGTTCTTGCAGCCCAACACCGATTACTCTGCTTACCCCGATTGTCGGGATTCAGCGTGAGTGATATGTATGTAGTGGCTGCGTTTGCTAATTGTCCCTTTTTATTATTTAAAATTTTCTTTTAAATCTAAACAACGCAATGTACCTAACAAAGTATGTTTATTGTTTGTGACTAATAAATATACTTACTAAATTCAGAGCGCTGCTTAATAATCTACAATATACTTGACTAAATTCTCAGAATTTTAATCCACACCGAGGCTTCTGTCCTAAAGATTTCATCATCCATCCTACTTTACCCGTAAAAGTTAACATTCAAAATTCATGAATATTCCAGAATTTAGAACAGAGGTCCGACGTTATAAAGTTCAAACTATCGCGGAGTAGGAGACTGGAACGTCTTAGATTATAATGATATCCCAGAAGGATAGCACTCGCCTGGAATAAATTTAAAGAATCTACGATAATTTTTCTGGGGTTTCAGGAGTTACTGAACTGATAGCTTCTCGTCCGCAGGTTCTTATTTCCCGACTACAGCAAAGCAAAAGGCAGGTTTTTAATTTTATAATTTTTTGATTATAATGAAATGAATTGAAAATTCTTCGCGTTTAGTCCGTACTTAGGTAAGTGCTCCAAGTATTTTCAGAATTCACTGCTACGGTTGTACTGCATATTACTTAGTGAAAAGAGTACTCGCAAGGTGGGAAGCAGGAAGAATTGGAAGGAAATTATAGAGACTTATTCCTGTAGTGGACGCAAAATTATTGCGGAATGCTTCATCTTTTACTGTAAGAGCATTTTCAAAAACCATTTTGAACAGTTGACTACTCCAGGATCGCTATTCGTATTCATCCCAGGGTAAGACGCTCAATATTTTATCAGCGTTAACCAGTTGGGAAGGTTTAAACCTGACCAGGATTTACTGGGAAGATAGTGCTCGTAGTTTCGCAAATTTCTTGTCTTTACGATCCACTGCGGACCGATTTTTACGACCACAAAATGATGGAATATTTTAAGACGGAGACCCAGAGACCGCACAGACCCGGATTTTGGTACGATTTTGAGAGATGATTTTGCATAGTATAGTTGATATTTTTTATATTAACCTGAAACAATTGTACTAGAATTTGTCACAATTATCAGTAACTACATTTTAAATATTTCTTCTGAATCTAAATGTTTTTATTGTATCAGAGAAAAGTTTCCATCTATTTGAACCCACTAAGTGCTGTAAGCAAGTGAAGTTTCGTACCTTTCGTTTACTTGAAAATTCCTTCTCTTATTACTACTCAGTCTACTACAGTCTATATGTACTACTTTGTCAGGAAAGGGAGGATTTTTTAACCCGTTTAACCATTTGGGATGAGAGATTACATGCGTTTTTGTGTTACCACATATCTCTGGATACTCTCATCAAACATGCATGGCGTTTTGTAAAAAAAAATAAGAGATATTTTAGAACAGTGTTCAAGAAAATAAATGATAACGCTAAAATTTATGATTTTTAAGCAGTAACCGTGAAAGTGAAGAATGTTTGGAACGCGTGCGGCCAGCTCATTGCGAAAATTACTGAACAAATCAAAAACTTTATCAACTATGCCAAGTTTGGTATCATTTCCATACGAATTCATCGCTAATAAACAAAATTATGTTCTCCTTAAAACTGCTAGCCGTCGGTTTTTTTAAATATTGTTTTATTATTAATTGTAAGATGATTTCAACTTCTATTTATAGCATTAAAACTATACGTGTTTCCACCTCTCACCTTGGCACGGTACTTCTACCAAGTCATGCAGTAGGTGGGTTCGTGCCTTACATGCTGCTTGATGTCTTGTCCGAACATCTTGCGAAATGTGGTGGTCGGTGTTGTGCTGTTATTTACCGGAGTTGTTGCAGCACAACACCGATTGCTCTTCTTACCCCGATTTTCGGGATTTAGCGTGAGTGATATGTATGTATGTATCATTCATTAGTTTGGCTGCCATAAAATCACTATAAAATGTCCCAGAACACATTAAATTGTCTATCGAAACTCCCTCGCAAATGTAGTCTGAAGTCAGAAGCCCAATCAGCGAAAATGAAGATTGAAAATTAAACGCTAGCGGCGGAAATTTCAAGAAACCGAGTTACCAACTCACCACTGATATAATGCAGTGTAGAAGACGCATCTCCGAAGAAGAAGCTTTCAACACGGTACCTCGGAACTTAGAAATCCTGCACCTTCTCAGGGATATTGGATCCTCGTTCGTGTTCTGTCGTCTGTACTACGGAGGGTTCCTAGGAGCTAGAAGACACTTGCCCCTTTTTGAGAACCTTCTCGATCTGTTATAGGTACTCGTACGTGCGTCTAGGGCGACCCTTCCCGAATCATCCACTCACATTCGCTCCAAAAATTTCTTTCGTTAGTCTTCTATCATCCATTCTTCCAACATGACCGACCAACCAAAGCATTTCCTTCTCAATCCTTGTCACTATATTATTTTCTTTCAGACCACAATGCTCTCGCACTTCACAATTTTTCAATCTGTCTCTCATTGTGACTACAAACACACTCCTCATCGCGCGTATATCCACAGCATTTATTCTGCTTTCGTGGTTCATCTGCCATACCCTATATAATTTTCTGAACATGCTTCATAATATTATGTTTTCATCCTTATCTAACACAACTTCATCCATAACGTTCTATTTTTTTTTATAGCTCGACATATGGCGCCGAGCCACCCAGAAGGTGAATAACGACGCCCATGGACATTCTGTTTTAGCGGGGGTTGCGAATGCCATGTGGGCCTTCTATAATTAATTACATCAAGTATGTAATTGAAGCGTGGGTTGCGGCGGAGCTAGGTTAGTGAGTACACGCCTCTTGATCGAGAGGTCGCGAGTTCGCTACCTAATAAGGGCACAGGTTTTCCAGGATTTAAAAATCCTGGTTAAAACTCTTGCGCGAAATTACAATGCAACCCGTTGAACGAAAACATCTAGAAGAAACCATATACGCTATCAATGCGAACGTATTGTAGCGCATAAAGGTTAACTGGAAGTGATTGCCTCTTGAAATAAGTACGTCTTCTGCTAAGCAGAACAATGTATATTTATTTATTTTTACTTAACACCGAATCTTACAGTGCTCCGTCTAAAATAATAAGTCGATATCCACTACCCCAAGGGAAGGTGATATTTATAATTTTTTTTTACCCGACCACGCAGCGACATCGTCTGACGTCCACAATGAAATGAGAGTTATCCTATCAGCGGCGCGCAAACTCGATTTGTGTCCGCGGAGCCAAGCAACTAGGACGGAGGAGTCGGTTTCTTTTTTCACACCAGACCAAAAAATGAAGTGTGTTATACTATTAAAGTAGATATCTGTCTCGTGGCTTCCAACGGATGAACCGATTTTGATATATTTTTAAAGTTGACTTTACCGTGATCGCGAGTATTCTTAGCTACATATGCATATACATATCACTCACGCTGAATCCCGACAATCGGGATAAACAGAGCAATCGGTGTTGTGCAGCAAGAACTGTGGCAAATTACAGCACAACACCGATCACCAATTTCGCAATGTTTTCGGACAAGATATCTATCAAGCAGCATGCATGTCACAGAGATACACCTGTTGCATGACTCGGTGGAAGTACCGTGCCAAGGTGAGAGGTGGCGAGCCTAACGCCCTTTAGCACGGCATCTTGTCCTTATCCCTTAGTCGCCCTTTACGACAAGCATGGGAAGAGATACAGTGGAGGCATTCTTTTAAGTACTGGCCCCACACGGCTCTAGTAATATAAATAATATAAATAATACAGCTGAATTTTTTTTCGGTACTTATTTACCGGTACTTCGTTACGGTACTTAAAAGTTCTTGTTGTTAGTTATATTTTTATATTTCCTAGAAGAACTGGCAAGGAACTTCGATTGGACTTTTTCAACGTTGACTACTCCTAAACGGTTCGGCCTACCGCAATGACATTTTGTAGGTCCATTCCATATGTTAATTGCTCGCCACTCAACAATTTTAAACTTTTTGGAAGAACTGGTAAGAAACTTCGCTGGAAATATATCCTAAACGCAATAATTTAACCTATAGGCTATAACACATCCTAAAGTAAGAATTTTTCTAAACTTGTGCGATTTAATTTTACTAAAATAAATATTCTAATACTAAGTTATTAATACCAGTTGAAAATGTAAAGAAATAATTGTAAAATACAAGTACGAACCATCAGGATTTTTGCCTTTCGAGGGAATTAAACTAACACAAACTAACACAATTCAATCATATTATTGGGCGAGCGAAGCGTGAACGCAAATTTTTACGAAATATCTTGAAACATAAGGTAAAATCGTAAGGTGTGTTGCCTTTGAAAGCAATTAAACTAACACAATGCAATCACATGAAAGGGCGAGCGAAGCGAGCCCGTAAATTTTTACTAAACATCTTGAAATATAAGACAAAATCATCAGTTGTGACTAATGCAATGTAGAAAATCATATTACTGGGCGAGCAAAGCGGGCCCGCAAAATGTCAAACCCTGCCCTGAAAATACAAGTCACAATCTTCGTTGGTTTTGCCTCTGAGGATGATAGGTGTAGCGCCCCGCCGCCAGTGTCCATAAAGTCCTTAAAAAGTAACATTTAATCCTCTTCAAAGCCGAGAATGATGAAACGGTAACAGTTAAGGTAAAGCATTCTTAGAGCAGTTAGAACTTGTGTTGAAATCGACATAAAGAAACTTTTCTAGGTTGAAAACTGTGTTGGTGTTTTTTTCTTTATTTATGTTTGTAGCTATTCGGAGCAACAATAGTTCAAACTATTTCCAAAATATTTCCTACAATTTTTGCGAGCTCGATCAGCCCGCCCAATTCTGTGATTTAATTACCAAAGTTAACTTCCTTTCGTAGTGTCAACCATCTTTCGCTGTGATGCTTTTGGTTCACTTTTCCCAATCATTTAATAAAAAAATTCATAGCCCCCCTCAAATGGCTCTATGGATCCGCCCATGAACCCAGTAGGTATATTTATGCTGAAGGGAACGAGCGACAATATCAGGTTCTTGTCCCGTGTTCGGACAAATCGTAGATCCGGGGTTGATTACAGCATGTACAATCAAATTGTTTTCTTATCATGCATTTATTTGCTCATCAAATCAAGAAGGCACGAAATTACTGTTTTGTGGATCTGTAAATGTTTTTTTATCCCCGGCAAATGTATAATTTTCTCCATTCTCATCTCGTCTATGAAGCGCTTTTCAATCGATGGAAATTCAAGGCTCAGATCTCACTCTGCCAATTTTACGCATAAGTAGCATTATAAATGAAATTTATTCCTAAAATTGAAAGAGGCTTAATGAAATCGACAGAAATCAGAATAATAATACGAAGAATTTAATTTTACGAACACAGAATTTTCCATTCAATGTTAGAGATTTTATTAGAGATTGTCTGAGTTTTATTTTCGTAGTTTAAAGAGAAATATGTAGAGATGCGGCGGCATGGAAACACATGCCGGGTACAATATCACATTTAAAACAATTATATATTCTGAAATAATATGTAGGTACGGGTAATTTATATAACTGTTGCGTAATCTTTAATTTTAGGTTAAAAAGCTTTACTTATAAGTATGTATTTTTATTTGGTGAAATATATTTTTCTTTTGTGTGTTTCATAATAATGTCAATTTTGTATGATTTTTAATTTAAGTATTTTTTTTTCTTTCATTTATGAAGTTCGAATTATTTGTTGTCTTTTATAAAACAACAGGGAAAGGCTTAACACAGCATCAAATTGCAGCTTTTTAGTACCAAGAGTCTCTGATAAGCCTTTGTTAAGTCTCTGATGGCGAAGAAACTATAAGGGTTCCTTGTTGTGACTACGGTAGAGGTAGATGAATCATTCTAAAGTTAGTTCCATAAATTATATAATATAGTATCCAGGGATAAAAAAAGAAGAAAAAGAATACTTTACTGTGTAGTGTCCAGCCAGACCCCAGACCAGACCGACATCACCGATTTATTAAAGACCGTATTCAGAGAAGCACTTCACGCGAATGGCGTACATATAAATGTAAGTACAAGTATAATAAGTAGACACAGTCGACTTTCATGTTACAAAATAGGTTCATGATCATGACAAACCCTACAGTCGACACCCTCATTCGTCACTTGAAGCATAGTACAGTCAAATAGAGTAAAACCATTTAATGTTTGTCATTCATAAAAAAAATACCTTTTAAGGAATAATTTTATTTTAGGTAAGTCATATGTGGGTGGCGTTGTAGATCTTTTAAGAGGTTACTAAAGGCAACCAATTATATCATAGTAAGAGATTTATTTACATTCTACATCGTCTTTCGGACGTGCTTAATTTTCTTTTTAAAACTTAATATTTTATTCCGATAATGTCTTTATTTTTGTATAGATTTAGTTAACTGTGTTTGTACCTACGTTTTTCAATGATGTAACCAAATTCATGCTGGCACAAAATCTCAAGACCAGGATATACGACCAGTCCGTACTTCCTGTCATGACGCACGCACGGATGTGAAACGTGGGCTCTAACGGCTGGGATATCCCAAAAGCTCCGTGTCGCCAAGCGAGCCATGCCGGAAATATCGCTACGACGAGTACTGCTGCAAGAACTCTGGTAAATTACAGCACAACACCGACCACCATATTTCGCAAGGTATTCGGACAAGATATCAAGCAGCATGTAAGGCACTAACACCCACCTACTGCATGAATGGGTACAAGTACCGTGAGAAGGTGAGAGGTGGCGAGCTTGTCGCCCTTTAGCATGGCATCTTGTCCTTATGCCTTAGTCGCCTTTTACGAGATGCAGTGGGTTCATTCTTTTACGTACCGGCACCACACGGTACGTAAAAGTTAGACATAAGTTCAAGTTCAGAACATAACATTATTATATTATGTGTTTCTTTCTGTAATGAAGTCTGATATGTGCATTTCATTAAGAATACAGTAACTTCGGTGAAATATGAACTTGAGTACCTTTATCACTAACAGTGTAAAACATTGACATCTATCAGTGTACCTACCTTTCTAAATCGGCTCATTGCTGTGTATGGCGTTTGACTTTTTGACTAAATATTCTTTTAACAACGAGAGAGATACGTGTCTTGCTACGATACTTGATACGAATGCTTTAAGAGGTCGCTCGACCTTAGTCGCCTCTGACGGGGTAATATATCGACAAAATGATTGAATTGATACGAGTAGTTATACTCGTAGTAACGGGGCCAAAGCTATACTACTTTTCTTCTTAATGCTGTGTTTGCAACTGACTCCAGATTTGTCAGGAAAATTCCAGTTTTTACTGCCTCCGACCGAGCAAGATCTGAGTTTTCTTTAATACAATTTATAAGAAGGATCTCCGCGCGAATTTAAATGGCAAATGAGAGTGGCATGCTGGCTGTCTGGGATCTGGATTCGCCAAGTCCTGGGGAGTCTACCGGCGTATCGGCACTCGACAGAGGAAGTACGAGGACGACTGCGAAAATAAAGCAAAGCACCGATAGAGTCAGAACAAAAATATCAGAAGAAAAGTCATCCAGGATATGTCAGAATGTAATAAAAAGTTAATCGTGAACCTACATCCTAACAGATAAAGCAGAAATATTTGACTGCATATATATGCATGTAGGTAAGTATTTATGCGCCGTCGTCTTTGTTCGCTTATGACTCGAGAACGACTCAATCAATTTACATGGAGTTTTCACTTACTTATTTCTTAACAACTGAGGATAGTTATATGCTATGATTGTGCTATCGCGGTATATCTTCAGGGGTCTGAGCACTGATCAAATATGATGCAAAGCGGGCTTTCGATATGTTCGCTTATAATTCTAGAACGACTCGATCAATTTGACTTGGTGTTTTCATAAGGATGGTATGTAACATCGCGGTAGTCCTCCGGAATGACTATATATAAAAATGACTAGCAAACTTAATGAAATATGACATGTTTTATTTTCAATGCAGCGCGTGTGTTCGCGCCGGGTCGTAGCTTCGTTGTTTAAACATATAATCAATCATTAAATCAATCACGCCTCTTTTCCGGAGGGATAGGCAGAGCCAATCGATGGACATACATCCACGGATAATCAATAAGTCATTCATATGCAGAAGACGCAGTATAGGCAGGTAGACTTTGATCCACGTGGAATGCTAGCTTTTAGAGTCATCTTTTAGCTTGCAAATATATTGTGAAGAAATGCTGGCTAGAACTCGATATGATGAGTTTAGCCACGACAGTTAGACCGTTCGGATTGAATCCTCTTCTGGTGAAAATTACTGAATTTATTGGTAGAAGTCAAGTATTCGATACGTACTTGAAATAATTTATTTGTCAGCATTCTTCTTTCCGTCTGCTTCAGTTATTTTGAGAAATAGTTCACTATCTTCAGTTTTTAACCGTGATAAGGCTCTCCAATTTTTCACAACCATCGCGGCACTTGGCATCACGGATCCATCATTTGCCCGCGACGTACCGGATGACGTCGTCCCACCTGGCGGGGAGAAACAGGTACCTAATAACACATGTTTATTGTTACACTTCCACTCTGTGATGGATCAGCTTAGAACTATTTATTAGTTTATTAATTTTTATGATACGCCCAGATTAATTCTTATTCATATATTTATAAGTAAAAGAGTAATTGTGCATTTTTATATTTATTTACCTATTATGTAGGATTTTAATAGAGTGTAAGATTGGCCAAGCGGGCAAGAGCGCGCCTCTCAAGCTGGAGGCGCGGGTTCTATACCCACTGGGAGCACAATATTTTTATAACTTTCGAATTTGTACTAAATGGCCGCTGACATTCCGGTGAAGGAAAATATCGTGAGGAAACCCACTTCCGAGCCGGTAGGTCACCGTGGAAGTGTATGACTAAAATCCTCAAATATCATGTAAATGAGAGAGGCCTCCATCCAACAGTGGGGCGAATTAAAGGCTGCAAAAGAGAGAAAGAATAAAAATAAGGATTATAAAAAATTGCTTATTTATTTCTTTTATATATTTATTACACTCACAGATACAAACGTAAATTGTGGGTAACAGGTAGCACCTAAAGCCGGAGGTAGTTTATTCTGGCGTACCTGGGGCATTGTGACAGCATGGTGAGCGGTAGGAATTTGAACGGGGTGAATTTACAATTTGAACAATGCGATTGTGTTACAGTGTGTAAAGGTTGAATGTAAGAATTCGCAATAAGTCCGCCTTCTGTTAACGTACCTTAGTACCCTGGAATAGGTATTTAGTAGAGTCTGGCTAAAAGTAAATTTTTAAATATTTAAAACAAGAATTTTTTTTAAAGTAACAAAATCAATGTTCTTCTTTTTTCTTTGCAGCCATTTTATTCGCCCCACTCCTGGGTACAGGTAATAATTACAGGTAATAGTAATATTAGTAATATATGGTACAGGCCTCTCTGATATGAGAGGATTTAGTCATACACTAAACTAAACACTAAATGGCTATAATAACACATATTGACATAAACATAATAACTGGCTGCTTACACTCCGGTAAAGGAAAACATCGTGAGGAAACCCATTCCATTGGTCTTCGTGGAAGTTATGACTAAATCATTGTTACCTATATATAAGAAACATATTAAGTAGGTATATTCCCTTAGAAAAGAAAGCTAGCAGTTTCTTTGAAATTCTATAAGAAAAATGGATCCTAAAACTTAGGATCCGAAAATATCCTCTAATTTTAATGGTAAAGACACATTTTTTCGTGAAAAAGATTATCCATAACTCGTCTTGCCAATAATTTTCCCACTTGTTTAGTTTATTATCCATATCTCTCAATATAAAATAAAGTATTTGGGCCTACCGGTTGAGATCTCTGAAACAATCTTCTCAAATTTAGTTTTTATTATCAACGTTATAAGTTCGTTTCGATGACTGGGCGACTCTCGACCTCTTACGCTCTATCGATGCAATCACAGTGAAGCTATCGCAAGTTGTGGTGCACCACACCAGCGGAGAATCGCAACGTAGCGTTACACGCTTACACTAACGTAAACACTACTAGAACACGGAATACGGCGAAGGTGGGGTACGTACGGTAGGACTGTAGGACACGGGGTTTAACCACTATGTTTATGCAATCTATAACATTTCATTTATTTCCATTCAAATGAAAAATGTACAGAACTGCAAACTATCTTAAAATCTTTGTGAACTAAATGAAAGAACGTGTAATACAAAAATCTCGTTATTACATGCGGTAGGTATACAGAGCAATCGTCTGAAGATACTTTTTAATAGTAGGTATCTGACGCCGGCACCCAAACAGAAAACGCCGCCGAGGTGGACGATCTCACTCACGTGCATGCAGCAAAAAGTCGTCAACGTCTCAACTACACGAGACTGAATCACGATTATAATATACGGGTACGGACAAAAACGATAATTTTATGATATCATGATATTACATTATGAACGAGAGTTGTTCTGAGAACCCGCTTCTTGCGTGAACTCAGAGATCTCGTCGAGCTATGCGTCGTCTGGGTATAGATTCTGAACGCGGCGTGACGGTGGGCCATATGTTTTTATGTATGACGTTACTTCGTCTCGCCCGCAAAAGTCCATACATAAAAACGCATCGCCCATCGTCGCGCACA
>WYDE02215696.1:0-15410 GCA_009867175.2 Adela reaumurella
TTTCACTTTTAATAAAGTGCTGCGTTTGGTACTTGAATTTTAGACGGCCATGTTGGTTTTCCACAGTTTTCCATTGTTAATTTTCAAACAACCTCTCCACACGTTTTATTCAAAGGTGCTGTACATCATGCAATTAGCAGGGCTTGTACACAACTGTGTAACTTTTAAATCGTCTAGATTAGCAGAAAAGCAAAAGCAAAGTTCTAGTGAAATGATAACCAAAAATAGAAAATGCCGCGCTACTGGAAATGCTGTGTTCAGTTTTGCAAAGGAACATTTTTCAAAAGCGCAGTCAAGAACGATATGTAACGTTCTTGGACGCAGTTATAGAAACTCGTATCTGGCATATAAAAGGCTAGTTACGGCACTGCCTATAGCTAGGGTATAGAAATATATAGGTAGGTACGTGCATACTACCTATAAATATCAATATATGCAGGTAGGTACATAGGTTTCTATATTATGTATATCTCGTACAAGTGGCGCCATCTTCTGGCCCGGACCCCAAGTACATTAACGATATTAATTCGTCTCCATGGAAACGTTGAAGTTGCCGTCTCTCTTAGGTAATATAATATTATTCTATGTTTGGCATATTCAGAAGCTGGATTACTGCAGTAAAAATTTTTTTTAGAAATACCTTCGAAAAATAAAACCTCTACGTAATAATGACAAATGCTATAATACTAAACCGTCGGAAACTATAAACGGAAGAAAAGATGGAAACAAGCCTAAACCAATTTCACCTCAGTAGTTGCGGCCTCCCTCGTGTAGTGGTACAAGCACTGACCCTGGCGAAGGGAGGTTTAGACCTAAGTAGACCTAAGAATAAAGAAGTGTCAGTTGTACTTTTTGTTAAAAAAAAAAGGTTTTCGTTCCCTTATTAATGGAGTCGACTAGAGAAAGTCCTACTTTTTTTATTTTTTTGTTGTGAGCGCGAAATATGGCGCCGAGCCACCCAGAAGGTGACTAACGACGCCCTTGTATTTTAGGGGGGGTTGTGAATTCCATGCCGACCTGACAGGTGTTAAAAACGTTCGCAAAATTGTGTAAATTTTAACTTCCTATTGATAGAACTATTTGGTCAGTGTTAATCTTTTTTTTTGCTTGAACATTTAGCCAATATTTTTATTTTCATATATACCTAGAACGAACGGTGCTTTAAACTATATTATAAATATCCATATTACCATACTACCGCCAACTAAAACCTTTTTTGTAAGACTTTCCTTTTGATCCTCTATCAGGTAAGCATTGCAAAGTTAAATAAATGTGAGTTTAGCTAAAATGCAACGGTATCCAAAAAAAAACCTAAGCGACTAAAAACACTTATAATCTACATTAGGCGTGTAAAGTGTATACACGAGGGTCAGTAAGTACGATGAAGATGTTGAAAGGCGAGTGATCAAAGGTAATAGCGTAAATGGGGCGTTGAATAATATCCTGAAAAGTCGGGTAATTAGTTCCACTGCACGAATGGCTATTGATAATAGCGTTCTGGTTCCTACACTTATGTATGGCAATCAGTGGCTATAGCATAAACGACATATACTGGTAAGTAGAATAAATGCAGTCATTGAGAAGAACATGTGGTGTATCGTTGAAAGATAGGGTGAGGAATATATATACCTACATATCACTCACTCTAAATCCCGAGAATCGGGGTAAGCAGAGCAATCGGTGTTGTGCTGCAAGAACTCCGGTAAATTACAACACAACACCAACCACCACATTTCGCAAGGTATTCGGACAAGATATCGAGCAGCATGTAACGCATGAAGACCCACTTACTGCATGACTCGGTCATTTTGTAGATACGGCAATGTTGTAAATACAGTAGTACAAATAATGTAAGGAGCAGAAGAGAGCAGAGGTCTGTGAGAACTGCAACTGCATTGTGTCCCTTCTGCGCTGGACGCTGCCAAACAGGAAGTCCGCACAGCCAGCTACGAACTGCATCCAGCCTTCGTAGAGTAATACCTATTGTGACATGGAAATATATACGAAGTACCGAACTATTCAGGGAAATCGGCGATATTATTGTATTTCGAAAGAAGAAGAAGAAGAGAATGAAGAGATGAAATATGGGGGATTTATGTAAAAACTATAAATATATACTTATACATTGCATACGAATACGTAAGAATATAAATATATACTTTCTGCTTAGCAGAAGTTGGACTTATTGCCGGAGGCAATCTCTTCAAGTCAACCTTTATAGACTACAAACACACTTAAACAACACATTTATATTTTTTATTGGATAGGTTTCCTCATGCTGTTTTCCTTCATTGTAATTCATTGTAATTCAGCACAAAAATTTGTACCGAGATTTTTAAAATCCGGAAAAACTGTGCTCATACCAGGTATCGAACCGACGACATCTAGCGTAAAATGCGTTCGCTCACCAACTAGGCTACCCGCCACCCAATTTTGTTTTACCTCCTTAAACATTTTTGAAGAAAAAAATTTTAAAAATGCATGAGGCCGTAAAAAAAATTTCTTAACTAAAATGAAACATTCTTTCATATTTGTATTCTGCTCATTGAATGGAGTAACTGGTTTGAATATTCGCCACCTGACCGTGGACCGTGACGTATATATTGGTGTCTCGATGACTTCGCTAATAAGGTATGGTAAAAACAAATTTACACAATATCAAATCAAATATGATTTATTGCACTCAAAAATTATGTACAATAAGGCATAACCTAACCACTATGGGTTTTTTACTGTTAGCCTTTGGGGCTCTATGAGACTAGTTATGGAGATTTAGTTTAATACTGTTAAACAATTATATGGGTTTAGATGAAGAATAATATTTTTCCAATTTGTATGCATATTGAATAACGCAAATGTAGATGGTATATATCCTAGAACTTGTTCAAAATTTACTTTATAACTGCTGTAACTACTCAATTAAAGTATATCACTACACAGACCTTGTGACTGAAATAAAAATTCCAAGAAAAGCGAATTCAGCACATAGCACGAAGTAACCGCTCACAAATAGTAAAGTAATGGGCGGAATGTTCTAGATGGAAGTCGTCATTATTCTTATGCGTAATCCGGTAAATTCTCCTTGATTTACTGCTGGGCGCAGGACCGAACTGCGGGGAGCGCGGGGGCCCAGAACCGCGCGGGACGAACGATCTGTAACAGACAGGGTTGTGGTTATATATGTATCTGTGAAGGTACAACTCGCATAAGTATGGATGTAAAGTTACAGCATGTAAATAAACATTAATAATTATTATAAGCAAGTAACCACGTAAACGATGAAAATTAGACAAATAGAAAGGCCACTCAGTCAATATCAGACTGCTGAGCGTCGTCTCATCTCGCAAGTGGCAGGTCCGAGTTCGATTCCTTACCCATGACACAACATTAGAGGAGCTGGCCAACAAAACTAACCAAGTCCATAAATTAAACTTTCACAGTCTATCATTGATTTCATACGTGTAATAAACTTCCGTGGTGAACAACCAGACTGGATGTGGGTTTCTTGACGATGTTTTATATTCACCTAAAAAAATCCGAAAATTACGTCCATCTTAATTTTGTTATTTGAATCTATTTAACTTGTTTTCTTATGACTGTATTTGATTCTTTAACGATTCCGTCATTTTGGTTTTTACTTACAATTTTTGACATTGTGAAGTAACGCGCAGGATCGATCCACCAAATAAATAGCTCATGCTACACCAACGCAGTACAGTTGGAAAAACCAGAGCTGACACTAGTTTTCGACGCTAAAAACCAATTTAGCGACGATGATATGCTTCGTTAGATATAATTCTATGCAGTCAACATGATCTTAGCGGCGGAATCGCTTAAAAAATGTTAAGTAAGTCCATCTAGCGGCAAACCTGGAACTACCAGATGGATTGGCAATGAATCATATGAAGACGAATTTCGTAGAATTTCGCGTAGGTAGTCCGGATAGCTCAATTGGAAGAGCAGTAAGGGCTATACTCATGGACGAGGGTTCAAGTCCTCCGGACATCAGGTTGAACTGTTATTTTTCTTTTATTATTCATAGTTCATATATGGAGGATCCATCCTTCGATGATACTTCACAATATAAAAAATTGGTTTATTATGGATAGGCCTTTAGTTATTTTTGAAATATGCAACTACATATAAATATTACAGTGAATTATTTTTTATCATATACTAATATTTGTAAAACTCCTGTTAATGAAAATAATATTTTTTTGCATTTCCCAGTAGTCTTATCGTAGGAGTAATGAGTGAGACTACTTTGAAAATCAGATGAACGGACAGACAGATGGATGCACACGAATTTGCTTTGCTTATGGAGTTTCAGTTTTATATGGCACCGTATTTACTGAAGACGTACGTTCTATGAAAAGTTTTTATATCAAATATTATTTATGACACACACACATAGGTCTTACAGTTTATATGGACAATGAGTCCGTCAGAAAACCCTAGAAGATGATTATTTTTTGGAATATTTTTATTTTGAAACTTCGATATAACATTTATGTAATATTAACTAGGTTCTCTCAACGCACAATTTAATATTTCTATGTTTTTTCACACAATGAGGGAGTGGAGGGGACATAATTTTTTTTTTAAGGAATTTCTGCGGAATATGTAGGTAAAAAAAACAGACAAATTTATATATTTTTAGAATAAACCTTCATACCTACAACTTGATGTACTTACATGAGTGTTAAAAAATATAATTAAAAAGTTTTTTTTGTCATAACACTGTGCCACAGTACATATGATTGAATGTTGCCCTTAAACTTGTGAAATTCCATCACGATAATTCAACAAAAACTGGCCAAGTTTTCCAAGTTCATGCACCTAGTTGCGGCTTTGCATCCAAATACGCGAGCATAATTAGCTTCATATAAGGGTTATAATGTTTTATCACGGGATATCGATACCTATTCCGATACCCAAACCTCAGTCCCTATCCTAACCTCTACCCCTTACCCCCCTACTCCTACTTCTACAACTACGTCATGCTCATAGAATGAAATCTTCGTTTCATTGAAGTTTAATATTTGATTTTTGTGATAAAACTTTTATTTCAATGTATTAGGTATATTTTGTCGTTTTCGTGGTAACAGCGCAGACTATCAGGTATCAGGTAGATATGTACCTGCCTAGATCCGTTCTCTTTACTTTACCCTATTCTTATCTTTTATATATATTGGTAATAGCGAAACAAGTCTTGGCAAATTCTAACCTCTAATCTTGTGATCATGCAGAGAGGTCGTCACGAAAAATCGAGGCACACGTGTTAATGAGAGGACCTCCTTGTTCGATAGGTCCCATGTTGGCACAGCATACTCGTAGTAAGGATGTTGTGTTCCCACTTCCCACCCCATCTAGGTAGGTACGTACCTATTTACCTACATTGATTATTTTATTAAACGAGTCAATTAATATCTACGTACAATAAATTCAGATAAGTATAGAATATAAATAAATACAGACTTTTGTGCTTAGAAGAAGGCCGAATTATTGCCGGAGGCAATATCTTCCAGTCAACCTTTATACACTACAACACTTTATCATATTGATAGTGTATAGGTTTTCTCACGGTGTTTTCCTTCACCGGGGTGCATTATTATTTTGTATACAAATGTTTAACAGAGATTTCAAAATCCAGAAAAATTGTACGCATACCAGGTATTAAACCCACGACCTCTCGAGTAAGAGGCGCGAGCTCACCAACTAGGCTACACCGCAACGCATCCCAAAGTGTACCTACTTAATCACTAAACTAGTACATTATACAGAAGTATAGAAAGATAAAACGAACGTAACGTAACTAAGAACGTAACGTAAATATGAAGTACAATAAAACATTAAAAATCATAATGTACTTTGAAGTACCTACATAAATGGGTATAATGCATTGTTACATACATAATTTACATTACGTTTGCTGGTTTTAAGTTTAACCTTTAAAAATTACATTTAAAAAAAACTACATCATATAGGTAATACGCACCACGGAGACAGTAAAAATTCACTAAAAGTAATAAAAACAATTAAGATAAAATAGGATTCAAATATATATCTACATGACGTGGGCGCCGTCGGGGGGGGTACGCCGATGAGTTAACATGGCGTGCACCGCATGTGGTGCTTTACATTTAAAAAAACGCCATCTAACTAAAACCAACGGACGAGCCATCTAATCGAGATACTGGCGGGTTATTTCGTATTCGTCAAATTGACGATGATGATGATAAAATTGTTGTATAATAAATAATAAATTCTAGTGGTCAAAAACAACTCTTACAAGTGGAAAATAGCGGTAACCATAAGAGGTGACAAGCCAAAAATTTAAATAATTGAATAAACTAACATTATAAATAATTTAATTTACTTAATTGTGTGTTCTGCTCAATCGGTTAATAACCACTAGTAATAAAAAGACCATGTAATGTGGCTATGCTATGTTTTAAGAGCGGATTGTAAGCCAATTTCGGAAATTCTACTAAAATTCAATCCAATCAACAAACAACGGTCACATTCCATGGTCATATTATTATTTGTGTTTATTAAACGATGGAATAGAACATAAAAGATGAAAAAAAAATTAACCATCCTCGTAAAAAATATTTATAACAATTTAATTTTTTATTTTTGACTGTTCCCATTTTATGGTTACGGCTATTTGCTTCTTTTCAGACTATTTTTTCTGACCTCTAGAATTAATTATACAACAATTTCATAGTTTTCATTGGTAACCATTTGCGTAAGTAAAATGACCAGAGACGTAAGAACCATCACATGCTACATAAATTATTGATTATAACGACGTTTCGACTCGATCTTTAGAGTCATTCTCTAACGAGCTCCTGTGTCCATCAGAGCAACCACAAATCAAGAGTCCACAAAGTCCGCAGTCTGCGAACATATGAAAACCGGCACCAACCACTGGATCAGGGTCGATCAAGTTGAGGTACTATCGACTTAAAGGTTCTGGAGGACAGTAGTTACACACAGATTAGACTATTGATTAGTGAACTTACGCGTACACGCCTAAAGACTGATGCAGATATACAGGCGAGGGGAGGGGGATGGAGGAAACCAATTAACTGTAAATATAATAATACTTAAGACGCCGCATCGCGAAACTAGGCGTTTTGAGTGTTCGAAACAATTTCTTTCTACGATTAAGTGAAACGTAGTAAACGAAACTATGCAGAAAATTGAAGTCAAGGATTTCATGTATAATACAGTATTTTTTTTCATACTTTATATAATTTACTTGCTGTATAATGCCCACTCAAATCAGAGCCTTTTTAGAAATTCCGGTGAAGAGGTTGATTGGCGAAGGTAATTAGAGCTTATGAAAAAATAAAATAAAAAAGTACATACTTGCATCAAACAAAGACGCAAGTCCTCTACTTTTGTGTGTTTCAAATGAATTTTTAATATTTGTTTTAGTTTTCTTAATCGAAGCCTCTCAAATAGTAAAATATTTGTAAAATATTATGTGCCCCGAAAAGTAATTATAAGTAAATGACACCTATAAGAATCATCAAGAATAAAAATACATCTCTTTGAATTTATAAATCATAAAAAATATTCAAAAAAATATCTACTTTTCTGTCTGAAGTTGTTTGTCAAACACGAGATAATAACGTCGCGCGTCGGCCGCAATGGATTTTGTATTGACGGAGCGGAAAAGCGATATACACTCTTAATACGTACATAATGTATCGACCAGACGTATTTATCGTATTTTTTGTAAACATATTTCGTCTCATAGTCGTAATCCATAGTAAATTGCCGCTTCGAGACTGTACTACGAGTTGCCTTTTTAAATATCTGTGTTGCCATATGTGTGTACTGGTGTGGATTCGCGCTATTCTACTAATAGGTGGCGCTTGTAAACAATATTATTAATTTTATTTATAACTAGCTTTTTGCCCGGTGATTCGCCCGCGGTAAGTCACCCCTCTCTGCCACCCCCGGACGCAGCCCATAACGCCATCTATTAACATTATATACCATTCTATGTGATGGTTATATAGCCTATAGTGAGGCACAATAACTACTCTTTACATCGGTGCAAACTGCATCAAAATCGGTTCAGTGGTTCCTGAGTTTACCTCAAACATACATACATCATACAGACGGACGTCCCTTTTATATATGTAAAGGTAAGTATATTGCGTCATTATTTCATATATTTTTGTATGCAGTATCCTTCCCGGCGTACACAAAAAGATTGACAATAGAATAATCGAAATCGGTTAAGCCGTTATCGAGTTACACACACACACACACATTACACCCAAAAACATTACCACTCGTAAATGTGATGTGATATCTTTCACTTCTGGTCTAGGAGGCAGTGAAGAAAAAATCTTTGAACTTCAGCCTGCCAGACCACTTTGAAAAATGGTGAAAAAGTGTCTAAAAGGGTCGCTTAAGCCCTTTTTAAACTTGAACGGTAAATTATTCAAAGTCGTCTGGCAGGCTGAAGCTCCATCATTTTTCGATCACAAATTCATAACAAAATCACTTGTTTTTTTTTTTTTGTCTGCCTCCCAGTCTATTATTTTTTGCAATGATGTTCTCTCTACAACGCCGCCGTAAGTAAGTAAGATAACTTTTATGCCCTACCATTTAGATCATTTCTTCAGATTGATGTTCATTATGTCTTCCTGCTTTACTTCCGAACTCGAACTCATCATCATCGTCAATATGGATGCGGCGCCGTATTCTGTAACTAATAACGCAGCGGTGGACTCACTCTCTTGTCAATGTGATCTATAAGTTATTGTTACCCCAGTGAAATTACTGTGCAAAACATGGTAACCTAGCAAAAAATCATAACATCGATTAAATTTTATTTACATACATACATACATATCACTCACGCTAAATCCCAAGAATCGGGATAAGCAGAGCAATCGGTGTGGTGCTGCAAGAACTCCGGTAAATTACAGCACAACACCGATCACCACATTTCGCAAGGTATTCGGACAAAGCATACAAGGCATGAAGACTCACCTACTGCATGACTTTGTAGAAGTACCGTGCCGTAGAAGGTGACCCTGTGGCCTTTTAGCACGGCATCTTGTCCTTATTATCCCTTAGTCGCCTTTTAAGACATGCATGGGAAGAAATGCAGTGGGGTCATTCTTTTAAGTACCGGCCCCACAAGGTAAAAAGTACACACGGAATAAAAGTTAATGTTTCTTCGTAACTCAATCACACCTAAACGGCTGAACGAATTGGTATAAAATTTATCAGAGAGGTAGATTATGACCTTTATGATCTGGAATAGCATAGGATATAACATTTTGCCCGCAACTACGTCAGCGTGAAGTTATTTAATTATGACATCACATTCACGAATCTCGACAGCCGTTGCTCCAACACTTGTGTTAATCCTGCCAATACATACATACCTCATATCTCTTTCCCATAAGAATTGGCTGAGAAAATCGACACGGTCCTGCCATTCATTCTTTGCTTCATCCACAGACACACACATCAATTTATAAATGCGCGTCAATTACCGGTTCTACGAACTTGCCCGTAAAATGAGAAGCTTCCTGCTATGTTCGCATAGGACGGCGCCGTTCGACCCATCCATCCACATTCGCTTCATAATTCTATTTGTGTAATTTTGGAATATACAAATTACCAAATAATATAATTGGCTAAAACTGACTAACCTGTTTTTATTTGTCTTGAAAATCCACAGCCATTGCGATTTTTTTAAATTTGGAATTACGCATTCTAACGGCTCCGTGGACAGCTTTAGAGCCCAGGTGAGGCCATTAGTTCTGTCGTTCCGTCCCGTCAATGCGGGAGAGAATGAGTGTGTGTGAGAGAGTGAGAGAGAGAGAAAGCATTGAGGTGATAAAGACAGCATAGGCGCCAGGAGAGCCTTGAATTCTGTTTCCGTTTCTCATTCGGAATTGTTTAAAAATGTAAAAAGAACTTTCCACCGTACCAGTTCTGCTAGAGCTGTAAGCGCAACAGGCTGGGTTATTCAATTTAAAGGTAGGTACCAATCTAACATCTAGTCCAACAGATCTGGTTAATTATTTCTAATTCGCGCTGCAAATAGGTCGAATGCCATCCACGCTGAAATGTATTTTCTTTATGGACTGGCGAGGATAATTGTCGATGGTATTGGCGCGATCGCCCCGCAATAACCCAATGCTTAAGGCTCTATAATCCGGGTCATCTGTACCGTAGGATTCAAGCAACCTATGAAAAGTAAAATATAAGTACAGGGAATTTTCCAGGTTTTAAATTTACAGGATCATCTTTAGTAACGCTCGCTCATGAAACATTTTTTTTTTACTTCGCTCTATAGACAATCTATAGAATACATAATTTTTAGTCGATCTCTATTGTAAAAATAGAAAGGATAAAAGTATATTTTTTATAATTTTTCTCCAAGCACAATTTTATATTCTTTAGTGAATGTGAGCTTAGAAAAATTCTTAAACTGATAATTGATCGTACTAATGAATTTATACCTTTTTATGGGTAAGTAGACGTAAACGCTTGACCGTTGACGCTGGTCGTGGGTCGGATTATCTATATTTCTCGCTGTATCTGTATTTACGTATTTTCACTGCTGGTGGGGTCATGCATGGTTCATGCAGATAATAATATTCTGCAAATATCCCTGCTCTATCTGTATTTACGTATTTTGACTGCTGGTGGGGTCATGCATGGTTCACGCAGATAATAATATTCTGCAAATATCCCTGCTCTATCTGTATTTACGTATTTTCACTGCTGGCGGGGTCGTGCATGGTTCATGCAGATAATAATATTCTGTAAATATCCCTGCTCTATCTGTATTTACGTATTTTGACTGCTGGTGGGGCCATGCATGGTTCATGCAGATAATAATATTCTGCAAATATCCCTGCTCTATCTGTATTTACGTATTTTCACGCCACAACGACTCCCTCGCGTAGGTGTTAGGTTTCGTCGCGTGATCGTTAAACTCCCCCGTCCTTTCTGTCGGCACAGAAGAAGGAGACATAAACAGTAGGTAGCGGACGGTACATTCCTTATTTTACGTAATCATTTTAATATTTTTACGATTATTCGTGGACCCGTGATTGGACTAGATTCGTGGATTATGGTGGTAGGGTAAATTATACATACATATCATCACCTGGAGGGGTAGGCAGAGAAATTTTAGCCTTATGTAGCCTCCTGACAATACAAATTAATTAATTAAAATTATACCTACCAAAAAGGGGATAGGTTCTTTCTTGAAACAGTCGGGATATAAGGATATAATAAATAACCAATTTTGCATCATGACATCACAAAATAAAAAGTGTACGTAATACGAAACGAACTAATCGTTAAAATTAAATAATTTCTTTCTCTCTTTCTTTCTTTTGCAGCCATTTTATTCGCCCCACTGCTGAGTAAAGGCCTCTCACATGATATGAGAGGATGTTAGTCATACACTTCCACGGTGACCAACTGGCTTGAAAGTGGGTTTCCTCACGATGTTTTCGTTCACCGGAGTGTCAGCGGCCATTTAGCACAAATTCTAAAGTTATAAATATTGCGCTCACAGTGGGTATCGAACCCCCGCCACCCGCTTGAGAGGCGCGCTCTTTCGCGCTTGGCCAATCTGACGTTGAGGTCACACTGACTCTCAGATACAGGGTGAGCCAGAGTACAGAGTGATTTTAAAAAATCATAAATTTGTGAATTTTTACGTGAAATAAAATTTATGGTGACATGTGAAGTCGTCATGAAATAGCACTTTATTAGTGGAAAACATCTTTCATGCGGTGCCAAGCAGTACATTTTTAAAGGCGTTGGATGACACTCTTTCAAACATTGCTCTGTCAATTGCGTTTGGTTCCTCGTGGTATAATTTCTTTTGGTTCTTTCAATTAATTTTGGTCATGCTCGCATACACGCGCCTTTAGCTGACCCTCACATGGACAAGCCAGGGACCAATGAGGCAAATGTCACCAGACCGTGAAATTGAACCAATTCCTCCTTGTAAAGAATTATATGTACTTAGTTAAATTCTTAAATAAACTGACTCACTAACAGACAGCGCACAGGATCTAGAAGCATGAAATTTTGCATAGGCAAGCTTATGGTGAGCACTAAGGATTTTTTTGTATGTTTACCATGGATGAAGCTTCGGGCAAGAAAAAAACTAATAAATATATCAATCCACTTGGGTTTCCGTCCTCATACCCACCTAAGTGTGTGGGGCTGGATGGCGGGAAGGTATATTTTACCGCATGCAAAAAGATTATTTTTCAAGAATTGCCCTTTACTATGGTATTGTACTATATCTACTTTAATATTGCGCAACATTGGTAGCTCTGCCTTTCCCGAGTATGGGGAAAATAGCTCGATGACATGTATACGTTGGTATGCTTAGATGGTGGTAGACACATGGAGAGATTATGGGAGAGAATGACCAATCAAATATATGAAGTGAATGTGGAAGGAAGGATCGAACGAGGACGCCCTAGGCGAACATTCCATGGCCAAATAGGTAACCTTTTACAAAAAGCGCAAGTTTGCAGCACCCGTAACTGACGCGCATGTATGGAGCGATGCATGACGGTGGTGAAAGCAAAGGATGTATGTGGGGATCGTGTCAAATGACTATCAATTGTTTCTGCCTACCCCTCTGAGGCAGAGGCGTGATGGTATGTATGTATGTACGTGTTATGCATCAGATCAGTTGTTATGTTGCAGGGTGCGCTGCCTGCGTGCACGTGTCCGAAGAAAAAGAAGAACTGGCGACACGAGGCCGCGCCCTTCGTGCCTGTACCGCCAAGGTGAGCGCTCAGTGCCATGTTCCCCGCAACCACGGCTCATTATTATCGGATTATCCGAGATTGTTGCAAGGCAACCGTCCCCCCTCGCGTCCCCGCTGCCCCTGGCCCCTCGTAGTCGCCACCGCGCACCGACGCAAGCACAGCACTGAACCCACTTTTCCCTTTTTAAAGATAGTTACTGGCTGGTTAGAGAATTTATAGTGATATTTGACGCAGCGACGCCATTGCGGTTAAAAAGCTAAGCGCCTACATCACAGTGTGACAGAATCATTCAGGCACTCAGTCAATCAGTGCTCTGCGTAACTAGATATGTTGGTATTCTTTTCTTTTTTGCAGTCATTATATTCGCCCCACTGCCGAGCTCAGGCCTCTATCGTTGATATGATATGAAAGGATTCAGTCATGCACTTCCACGGTGACCAACTGGTTTTGAAGTGGGTCTCCTCACGATGTTTTCCTTCACTTTAATTGTGGCCCAAAACCAAGAAACATTTATTATTCTTATCATCAGTGTTCAACCGTCCACTGCTGGACATGCGCCTCTCCAATTTGTTTCCAATCCTCCCGGCACTCGGCACCATGAATCCGTCGTTTGTCTGCAACGTACCTGATGTCGTCCCACCTGGCGGGTGGTCTTCCCACACTTCGCTTACCTGTCCAAGGTTGCCAGTGTAGGACGCGCGTGCTCCAACGGCCTTCATTCCTGCGGCTCTAGTGTCTAGCCCACTGCCATTTTAGTTTTTGCCACCCGTTGTCAATATCTACTGCTTTTGTGCGTCAGTGAATTTCTTTGTTTCGCACCTTATCTCGTAGCGATATTCCCAGCATGGATCACTCCATAGCTCACTGAGCGACACGGAGCTTGTGGGCTATGCCGGAAAAAAGAGCCGATGTTTCACATCCGTATGTCATGACCCGGAGTACGCATTGGTCGAATATCCTGGTCTTGAGATTTTGCGGCGGTACAGATTTTAGGACAAATATCAGATTTTCAAAGGCAGCCCAACCCATTTGAATGCGTCTTTCTACCTCCTTGAGTAGGCCTTGTCGATCTAACCGAAGTATTTGGCCGAGGCGAGGTAATCGTACTCCTCCACTTGATCGATTGTTTTTTTTAAGTTTGTTATACATTTTCAAGTTTGTTATATAAGAGAAAGATTATTGGAAAAAAAAATTAAAACATAAAAATAACTACTAACAAATAAATTTTAACTCGAGGAATACAATTTGAACAACAGATGTGGTACATGGCATGGCTGAGAGCGTGACATCAATACGAGGATGTGCGACTACGCCTGTTCGAAATTGTTTCATCTTTATATATTTTTATATATAATTTTACACATTTTTGATAGATTTTCACATAGAATGTGTACAGAAACGCGCACACATTAGACCCAAACACATTACCACTCTTCCTTGCATAGTCGAGCATAAATATAGCACAAGTCGTGATAACTTTCATCAAATCCTAATAATACTTTCGTTCGATACAATAAGTTTCATTTCATCTTTCCTCCGCAGAAACCCCGACACCGGAACCTTGGACTGCGACTTGTGCAGCTCGAAACTCAAAACGGAACAGTACTACCGACGGCACTACCGCGGACACATCGGCACTCAACGCTTCCAATGTGACATCTGCGCAAAAGTTTTCACGCTGCGCCCTCAAATACATTCCCACATGAAATTTCACTTCCCTTTGACGTTTCTCTGCGACATATGCGGAAAACCGGAACACAATAAGCATGCGCTCAAAGTTCACATGTACTCGCACAGCGGCTTAGAATCAAGACCGTATAAATGCGATCAGTGCCCGAGGAAATTTATAACCACTGACAAACTTAAAATACATGCCGTGTACCACACTGGCGTCAAGGACTACAAGTGCGAGCTGTGCCCGCGGACGTATTTCGTCAAGTACGAACTGACGCAACATTTGAAAAAGCGCCACAGCATCGGCGAATCAAAGGTTGATAAGAAACCGGTCCCGAGAACGCGCTCAATGGTCCGAAATAAACCTTTAAACACGTCGAATGCGCGTAATAGACGAACGGCCGGACTCGAAAAAGATGAATGGATGTGTAATTTATGCGGAAAGAAGTTTGCGTCGAAGACCTGTTTGGACGCACATAAAGTGGTTCACACGGGCGATCGTCCGTATAAGTGTACGGAGTGCGATCAGAGGTTTAAGTTCCATTCGAACGTACTGACGCATATACGGTCGATGCATACGGTCGACAAGATACACGAGTGTCCGACGTGCGGCGCCAGGTTTAAGCTGAAGGGTAACTTGACGGCGCACATGAAGATGCACAGTGGTGATAAGCCGTTCGCTTGCGATATTTGCAATCAGAAATTCATTCGTAGTAGGAATTTGAGGAATCATTATAAGGTTCATAGTCAAGGTAGACTTTAATTTGATAATTCTTAGGGCACAAATTCTGAAGTAGACATATGTTTTGTTTTTTTTGGCAAGTGCACATTTTTTCTCTATATAATATATATATATAAATTTTCATAGATGTTAAATATATATATTTTAAATTTAATTTATTAATGTATTTATATAATTTTTTTTTTACTTCTAATAGC
>WYDE02215807.1:0-15405 GCA_009867175.2 Adela reaumurella
TAATATGTTTTATTTCCCATCACCACACAATATTTTTCACAAAACGCAAATACAATTTTTATCGTCAAACAATTTTTTTTTTTTCGAATTTCGAAAAAAGTTTTTGACTTTTCCAAAATATTTTTACGCCATCTTGTAGCCCTTCACCTTCACATCACTGTAGACCTCGTACCTCAAACCTGCGAGGAGCACCGGGGCTGTCGCACTTTTAGCGAAAATGGGGGCCCTACTGGAGCAAACGAAAAAACATTACCCTCCATCGGCAGTCGGGTAAAAACATTTTCAATGTTAAAAAATATGTGCTTCCCACTCGCCCCTCTCACTCGACTCGTCGTGTGAGAGGACCCCGGACCCTGGGCTGGTCGACTTAATAAGTAACTGAACATATTAGAACAGTTTATAAAAAAAATCTATACTACTAGGTATATGAAATAGAAAAATTCATATAACTTCGATAAATTATTCAGCCCAGCTAGGATTTGAACCTGGCTGGGTCTCTGGCGCGTTAACCAACTTCGCTACCAGGCTGACTGAACATTGAACAACTCATAGAAATTCATGAATGGTTTTATCGCGATCTCCGCGCCCAGGTTAGCTTACATCAGTCAACTATGACCTGTATGCTGTCCACTCTAAAGTGGTATTTAGCATTAGACACTACATATTAACCTCCTGGCTTTACCTTCAAATCCTGACTGGGCTGAATTTTTTTTCGAAGTTTTATGAATTTTTCTTTTTCATATAGAATACATTTTGTATAAGCGACGTGCATGCTTAGCACTAAAAAACAAAAATCCTCAATTTTTTTTTGTTTAAACTAATTTAAAAATAATATTATTACAATATTATAATATAATATATGTTATGCCGGTTATGCAGCGGAGAAGACGCAAATCTATAAACATAGTAAACATATTTCTTTAAAAAACAACTACGAGTTTTGCGCTTTCTCCGTGGAAACTCTTGGGGTTTGGAGTCAGGACGCCAAAAAGTTTGAAAAGGACCTAGGAAAACTTCTGATTTTGGCGTCCGGAGACGTCCGTGCCCGCAGCTATTTTAGGCAGAACATCAGCCTGGCCATCCAGCGAGCGAACGCTGCTTCCATCATGGGTACGATGCCTTCAGTTCCCACGATGGAAGAATATTTTTATATTTAATTTACTTATATGTTATTACTTTGTAGGTAGTTTTAATTTATATTTCTATTTAGTTTTTTTTTTGTAAGTAGTTTTAGTTTTTAGGTTAATTAATTATTTATGGAGAAAATCAACCTCTGCCTCGTCTTAAACGCTGATGATGATGACGAAAAAATGTAATAATTACAATGTTTTGTACTATTTTTTATATTTGTAAAAAATACTGATAGGAATCTAAATATTTATCCGTGGCAGAGCGTCGGTTCCGGTCCGCCTTATCAAGTTATGGAGTAGGTACTTAGTTTGATAGAACATCGACTTCTAATTTTGTAGCTTGTTCACATTACTCATATCGGTTGTCTCGCATATTTTATCGAACGATCCGACCAAGTTACAGACTGGTTCGGTATTTGTCACGCTTATGATTTATATTTAATTTGAAATTGTAAGTCCATTGCAATTAATTGCTGCATCGTGTCATAAGTCATAAATAACGAATTTTTAGGGTTCCGTAGTCAACAACAAGGAACCCTTATAGTTTCGCCATGTCCGTCTGTCTGTCCGTCTGTGTGTAAGCGGTGTAGCTCAGAGAATCTTGGTATTAAAAAGCTGTAATTTGGCATAGTTAGTTGTAAGTTGGCCATATTAATCACGCCGACAATGTTTTGAAATAAAAATACAAATTATTTTTTTAGGGTAACTCCCATACACGTAAAGCAGGGCGATTCTTTAATTTGTTTTTATTATATCGTTATAGGTTTTAAAAAAATATTGGATGTTACGGTAGAGCATTTGTCGATTCAGAGATCCGTTTGCGAAATATTAAGTTTTAAAGTGATCGTTTCTGTTAGAGTCAAGTGTCCCCCCCTCCCCCCTCTACCAGCTGGATTTGTGGAAAAAATCATGTCAGTAGTACCTAGGTATATATAACATAGTTAAAAGGAAAACTATCACAGCTAAGCAGACTTTAGGTCTTTGCCTTAATATCAGCATATCAGTCGGATTTTTCCCTAAATCCAGACAGACGGATACAGGAAGTCATAAAATAACCATGTTTGTACAAAATGAAAACTTGTTGATTTGTTTATTTGTTATTTAATAAAAAAAAAACTAGATGCAACATACATAATTAATTTACAATGCACGCCGCTGATGATAATAAAAAATAATTATCTGATAATAATAAATATTTATAGGGAAATAGGTAGATTAGCGATGATTCAAAACGTCAATAGGTCGGTAAGTAATTTTTTTTTCATAAATAAGTACATGCTAAGACTAAAATAAATAATTAAAATCACATTTGAGAACAGCCTGTAAATTGTCGTAAAAAAATGATGGCCGGCTGACATTAACATTAGGTTCCCACATAATTCTAAATGATCCCCTAATTTAAGAGCAAATAGCTTACGTACTAAACAATATTCACCCGGCTGTATTTAGGCTATTGGATTCAGGATAAGTAAATCTACTTGATAGCACTTCAAAATACAACCTTAAGATGGATTTAATTTCTCTAAAGAAAGTCATTGGCCCAACATCAGCCCCCGGCTGATTAAAGGAATTTATGAAAATTTTGAAAATTATCAACCCCAACACCCAAGCCTAGTTTCACCGAAAATAGGAAATTTACTTACAAATAAGAAATTCTAAGAAATAATTTATTTTACTTATTACTTGTATGAACTTATGGCGTTAGCCATAAAAATATATTATCTTATCTTCGTACTCGTAAACACACTTCCTAAAGTTCGTGTCCACCGTTCTTCTGTTACTTCGTCTCGACAGCAAAAATCCATACATAAAAACACATCGCCCATCGTCACGTCACGTTTAGAATCTATGGCCTCTGTTTTTAGGAGACAAGCACTCTCTGTCTCTGCCTTGGTAAATAGTAATGCTCGTTGTGTAAATTATTATAATTGACGTAACGGGATATATATTCTGATGTCACAACTTACTAGGGTTGCGACTCCATTAAAAAGTTTTAGGTTTTTTATCGTTTTTTTAGAAAAGCAAGCAAAAATTGGTTGGAGGCCGGTATTAGCTAAAAAAAAATTAAGTAGGTTTAAAATTATTTCAATCGAAAAACCTGAGGCGCATGCAATAGATAATAAATAATCGTAGTACGAGTGTAGATTGTAAAGGCAAAGACGGGTTATAATTTATAATTAGGGTTTTCGCCCTTCGCGCATTTGATTGGCAATTGTTTTTCAATAAAACTACGTAAAAATAAATACTAATTTGGAATAAAATATTAATTGAGCTACCCAAAACTGTATCAACTATATTTTAAGACCGTAGGTAATTGAGGCAGAAACAGAGATTCAAAGCTGTAAAATCGTAGTGGGGGCAGGTGATATTTGCCATATATACATAAGCAGCAATATTGCATTTTCATCCAGTTCAAGTCTCTCTATCTCAGCTGGAAGTTAGTTTAAAATCGATTTGAATTTATTATCACGAAACAAAAAAGTCCTTCCTTCGTTTTGAGCTATTATAATAGTTTCATCTCAAGGCCTGACACACAAGAATGCGACCTAATAAAATGGCCGTATAACATCTTTCGTATACTTTATTAGCTATATTTATAATTTGCGAAGTATGTAACCTTTTCCATCCATACTTTAAAACATTTTTTGCTTGTTGTAAAAGTTGTAGAACAAAAGTTGTTCAGTTCATGTACACAATCCCTTTCGGGTAGTAGTAGGTACCTATTTACTTAACACCTTATATAATTATGTATAGGTAACATAATACCTATGCATAAAACTTCTTTAGGTAGGGTAGGATACGCTATTTTTTTTTAATGAGAGCGCGACATATGGCGCCGAGCCACCCAGAAGGAGACTAACGACGCCCATGGACATTCGGTTTTAGCGGGGGTTGCGAATGCCATGCCGGCCTGACGGTGCCTATTCACGCCCCTCTTGAAGGACTCGAGACTATGGCCTACCCTCGGGCCCACCTAAGATAGGCCACAACATCTATATTATCTCAGTCGCGGTTGAGAAATTTTCGGGCCGCGACGATAGTTGGCTATGATTTTTGCTATGAGATACATAACATCATACAGCGAAATATTATTTTGTGCCTGCATTCAACACGCACGTCATGTCAAGGTCACGAGGGGCGCGCGATGGTGCGCCGGCCCGGCGGCGGGCAGTCGCGACCGCGAGATGGCTGGCGCGGCAGAGCGGGGCGCGGCAGAGCGGGGCGCGGGGCGACACGGTAGACGTAAGCAAGTCGGCTACGTTATTTCCACTCGCTCTGTCAGAAGCAGAGTGGCGCAGTGGAAGCGTGCTGGGCCCATAACCCAGAGGTCCGTAGATCGAAACTACGCTCTGCTAGCAGTTTTTTATTATTTTTTTTTCTGTAAATGACAAATTATGTACGGTCGACTAGTTTCATTTGTGACGTCTGAGGAACCTTGTCACATTTAATTACCTATTCTTTGGAATGTGTTTGCAGCGAGCAAGTTTACATTTGACAAGGTTCCTAGAATGTCAGAAATTAACTAGACGTGTGTAGCTACCGTTGAAAAGTAGATCAAAAACGTTCAATGAAAAAAAAATTTTTTTTCAACCCACCCATGAATATTTTTCAAGGCAAAGTTTTATTCGTGCTTATTAACTACAGTAATTTGTTATTCGTTTTATCCTGGTTTTAGCTTAAAAACATTGAATTTTTCGGATAGGTACGTTACATTATGTACATATAACTAGTACCTACATGACCTATTTACCTATGTTACGATTGTTATACCATATATATGTACTTAGTACATACAACATTATGTAAACAGAATAATTGAGGTAAAACAAAAATCTATGATACAGGTAGGTAGGTACCTAGGTATGTCCACACGTGTATTTTCAAATATTTACACTGGAAAGAGACAAAAATCCCTTTCACTTTATGGTCGGCGTCAAGATGACAGAAAAAGATCTCGAATTTTGTCACTAATTCCAGTGTAAAGTTTTCGGACGATAGGACTGTTCCTACGGTCGAAAAGTTTCATTTCTAACATCTGAGGAATTGTCAAATTTAATTATTGTTTAGAATTTGTGCTTGCAAAGCTCAGACGTCAGTACAGTCAAGAACGTTAGTACAGTAATGAATGAATGAATACTGAATACTGTAGTTTTTACCTATATATGGGTTGCGGAGTAGCCTAGTTGGTGAGCGCACGCTTCTTATTCGAGAGGTCGTAGGTTCGAGACCTGGTATGCGCACAATTTTTCCGGATTTTAAAATCTCGGTCAAAATTTGTATGCAAAATTACAATGCACCCCGGTGAAGGAAAACATCGTGAGGAAACCTATACACTAACAATACGAATGTGTTGTAGTGTATAAAGGTTGACTGGAAGAGATTGCCTCTAGCAATAAGTCCGCCTTCTGCTAAGCAGAAAAGTCTATATTTATTTATTTATTTTATATATGTGTGCTTCTATATTTCTTCTTATTTTTATTTACCCTATCAACAAACCACAAAATCGCATCACCAGCAGGCAGCAAAGAAATAACAAAAGATTTTTCCTCGCTGACGTCGTTATTAACGCGGAAAAATTGATTTCATAAAAAATGATTGGCATGAAAATATTAGCAACCCATCAAACGCCATCCGATGCAAGCCAGTCGTAGGGAAATTGTTTTTCACTTATAAAATGAACGACGTTAATCCATCATTCCGCCGCTTGGGAGCTTGCTGCTTGGGTAATTGACGGGCCCTTCTTAGCTCCTGCTGCTAGGTGCGGCATTCGATGATGGCGCCACCTTCGACGTATGTATAATATGTGCCAAATAACAATACGAAAGAGAACCAACAATAAAAAAAAAAATTATTCCGTCAGTCATACCGCATACCAGAAACAAGTAAAAATAATATACTGTCATGTCCATGCTTAAAATCAAGAATCGATATCCACCACGCCATCTATCAACAAAATCTTGAGTAGTCAATTATAAGTATTGAATTGAAATTAAATTTCTAAATATAAACTAATGAACACACTGAAGAAAAACTATAAAATACAAACGAATTAAATAAATTAAATAACTTGCTTTTATCGTCTTATAGAACGATTTTCGGGCTGTACAACAACGCCATCTATCAATAATACATAATGTTTAGCTGTTTGCCAGGAACGCAAATTTGTACAAGCATTGGCAGTTTTTCTTTTACTCGTCTATGGCCATACTCAAAAATTACGTGTATTAATTAATGTAGACAATACACTCTTGTTATGTTATTTATTGTAAAGATTTATTTTAAAATATTATGCGTTTTTCACTTTCCCAATTCCCAATGCAGTTATGTTCGTAAAAAAATTGTTACCTATTTTTAAGTACTTATATTTACAGATATTTAAACAACAAACATAATTTATCCATATATGCTTACTTAGTGATGCACATACCTATAAGATTATTGATTGAAACACGTCGAACGACAGATTACAAATTGGAAACAAATAATAGAGTAGCATATCTCCTATCACAAATTGATTGGATGCGCGCCCTCTTGCGGCTCGGCGGCACAACTTGTTAACACCCGCGACGCGACGCCAGCGCCGCGGCCGGAGGGGGTAATTGAAACGTCCCAGCTGCGTTCGCCGCTCATCTCCTCTCATCCATCGACGGCGACGAGTTTTTCTTGCTTCTTTCTTGTTCTCATTATTTCCTATTTATTGTTGCCTTATTTCTCATATTTGTCGTGGCGCGCGCGCGCGGCGCTCTCATTACTCACACGCTACGCCTGTGACGTCACGAGCTTTAATCCTTCGGGAGGAATTTTATAATAGGAAGACCATCAAAAGACATAAGCTGAAAATATTGGAGCACGTCGCATCGTCGAAGTACACCTGGGATAATGTGACGCCTCTGCTGACAGATGAGACGCCGACATCGACTATTGATCGCTAACGTAGGTTCGAGTAGGTACATAATCCAGTGTTACCAATATAATGTAGTTATAAAAATTTAAGGGTTCTTTTTCATTATTCAAGTGGATTATAATAGCCCAGGAATCTCAGATACTGTTAATTAAGAAATTATTAGTTTGGTAAAATAAGGTAGCTGCTGAACACTGAATGAAGTGTTATGATCACACCAGAGATGGAAAGTGAATACGGGCGTTGAAAGAACAGGCGAAGATGTACCTACCTATAAATACGTGTGATCATGATCAGTGACACTCCAAGGTTCCACTGCACGAAAGATATTAATAATATCATTCTAGTCTACTCCTCCGGGTAAAAGGCGTGATTTTTATGTTATGTACTATGTGTAAAAGTAGGTATGTACATAAACAATTTTAAGGTCTGACTTGAAAAAATTAAAATCTGAATAACAATCTGCAACTGCCTGCCAGACGATGCGATCAAATTAAAACTCATCAATTCATGTCAATAGCGGACACCACCCATATAATTATTTCCTTTGGATGGAACCATACCTCTTACTATAAAGAATGCCCGAAACGGATTAACATATATCAAGGGGAGAGAAATAATTTCAGAAATCGATTAAATGAAGAGTATTAATTGTTGATGTCCAGTCTCACGGGCCGGAGGCGTTGCCGGGAATCGAAGCTGGAACTCCCACTTTTATTTGAGACGTCAAGTTGCGCCGCTGCGCCTCGACTCTTATTTATAGCGATACCGGCCTGATGGAGTTGATCTCTGGGATAACGCTGATCGAAAATAGAAAAGTAAAAGTGGCAGGTGAAGGTATCATTGCAGTTACAAATTTATAAGATGGGTGTGATCATTCTGTATACAATTAATTATGGATGTACTCGTACAGGTATATATCCACCTTACCTACCACAGGTAAGTAACAGTTATTAAGTACCTTCAACATATATATGGAATATCATATTTTATACATTTTTTTTAATAAAGCCTTTACTGCTATTATGTTTACACAATCACACGTTATAACATTTGTTCATTCCTTAGCAGACCCTGAGCTAAGTCTACTCAGGGTAGTAGGAACTCCTGATTTTCTGATTCTGATTTCCTGCGGGCAGCTCAAGATGTAGTCCACTTTCCCGAGTTGGATCAAGATGGAAAAATAAAGTTTTTGATACGTGCGTGACCATAATATGTGATACAATCCAGGAACGGAAAACCCGGTGAAACAATTGTCAATCTTTACTTGGTGTTTCGTATTTTATCTTTATCTCTGCTACCGATTTGTAAGTTCTAAAAAAAATTCTATGCAAGAATTAATTGAATAAAGAAAAGGCAAACTTTTTTGTTAGGTACATCTGTTTTTAACGTTTTATTTATTAAGTTGAAATACACCTATAACGTTTAGTAATATCGTTTTATTGATTTTACTGGGTTTAGACACTGGCCACTGTAGCACCATTTTTGTTCCGTGGTAGCACCGATGCAGATAGCAACAATTCGGGATACATACACAACCAACCCCTATACCGAAACAATGGCTTCGAAGACGGAATAAGCTAAATTAGCGACCCCAGGCCCACATTTTGTAATATTATCATCTACGTTAGTGCTGTCTCGTTCTGCAAGCTAGCGCCCTCTCTCGCAGCCACCCAGCGACTCATTCCGAATGTCATAAAGTGACAATTTACGATAACTTGGGGGATTAGCGGAACCGTCGCTCCTACAAGATATTTATGTTTGTAATGCATACGTAATACTATAATATTCTTAACCAACAGAGCTTCGTATCATCCAATGAACTGCAAAATGTAATTGAACTTTTCCAACTCAGACAGAAGGTGCATTTCTATGTACAGTATACAAATTTGTTGTATCCTTTGATTTCTGTTAATTAAGGTGCCTTTGTGTGAGTTTGTTTATTCGCAAGAGTACATGTTCCGTAGAATCCAGGATCTGGGGTTAATATGGGTACAAAAATGTTCGGACTATTGAGCGAAAGTTGTTGTGCACCGAAAGCTGTGGCAGGCAGAGTGAGGGCGAAATATTCGGAGGCTGTGATCGCTATAAATAAGGCAAGTGTTGTGGGTAATGGCTTTGAACGCTTGAGTTACGGTCCTAGCCATCGTTAGCGAATTTATAGATTTAATTTACCTTATTCACAAAACCCAATCATAAGGCATTTCGTAACACATGTTTGGGGAAGAAAGAGTCATGTTTCAAAAAATAAAATAATACGCCAGTGTTTTAAAATTTTCTAAGTAATTCTTTACTTACTTCCTTACATGAGTTATGTTAGGTTAGGTACGAACATATTATTTAGTTATGTTACTTATTATGTCAGTACCAGTGGTGCTAAGTTAATGTCCTCTAAATACCTATGTATGTAGAGACTTATTCTTTTAAATCTTTTGATTTTTGGATGAAGCCGAAGAAATATCTTTTATTTATTATGAATAAATATGAGTGTGCTAGATTGGCTGAGCGGGAAAGAGCAACCCTCTCAAGCGGGAGTTGCGAGTTCGAAACCACTGGAGCACAATATTTATAACTTTAGATTTGTGCTAAATGACCGCTGACACTTCGGTGAAGGAAAACATCGTGAGGAAACCCACTTCCAAGCCGGCTGGTCACCGTGGAAGTATTAGTCAAATTCTCTCATATCATATAAATGAGAGAGGCCTGTATCCAGCAGTGGGGCGAATAACATGGCTGCAAAAGAAAAAGAGAAGAAGAAGAAATATTATTAATCGATCCTGTAGGTAGACTTTATTAAGAGCGTTACCAACCCGTAAAATGCACTTTGCCCTACATCTTTCCCGACAATGTATGCACAGTAAAGGGTCCTCCAAAAACAGTGTGAAGGTGCACCTAGCTGGCAAACAGACATGGTATTCGCAGCCCTCGTAAATGTTACAAGCCCATAGGTGCCGTCGGGCTACTCCTCTGCGTTAGCCTGGCATGTGAACTATGTCGCGCTTTCTATAAAAAATGGTTAATTTGTACTGTAAAAAGTTATGAAAAATATTATTATCAAGATTATTTGGTTGGTTAGGTTAGGTATGTCTAGTACAGTCCTATCGTCTGAAAGCTTCCGCAGCGGCGGAAATACAGACAAATTCGAGATCTCTTACTGTCCTGTTGACGTCGACCATAGAGTAAGAGGGACTTCGGAATTTTGTTTCTTTCCACTGTAACGTTTTGAAAATATACGTGTGTACATAAATATACATTATGTAGGCATATACCACAACATGAATTAAGAATATATGTATGTAGGTATATCAAGCAACTCGTTCAATTTTCACAGATTTTCATACATACTTAAATTTCCGACTTCTTTCGATTACATTATGTACATAGGTATGCATTAAAAAATACGTCATATAACTACATACATAATGCAATTCGTCTGGGCCTGTTACACCTTCGTAGGTGTAACAGGTAGGTGTAGCCTTAATAGTAGGGCTACGACTCCGATCCTACCGACCTGTATTTTTATGCTTAATCTTCGTTAATTTGCTTTTGATTTTCTGTTTCCTACTAAAAATTGAGGAATTATTTCTGTTTAGATATCTTTTATACCTAAGTTATAAAATAGTACGCAAGGATACGTGGCCAACTTCCTGCAAAGTGCGATGTTTCAATATTTACTCTAAGCAAATATTTTCCTCCTTACAAAGTTGGATGTACGTACTTTGAGAATGCAGAAGTGTCAAATTATTTTTTGCAGCTGTAAATAACAGCATTCCGGCATTATTGAAAATGTCGTGGCAAATGTGAATTCCTATCTTTCAGGAAGAAGGAATCAACAATAAATAAAAGTATCGGCACAGGGGGTGCCCATGCCCCAGCATATTGATTCGTCATGTAAATGGCGTAAGAAAAGCGTCGGAGCGCGGGTCGTCGACGGGGCGTCGAGGCGAAGAGGCGGTGCGGCGCGCGGGGCTACGGTCGGCAATAAAGGTGCGTAATGGCCGCTCGGTCGCGGAAGACAGCGCAGTACGGGGCGCATCGATTAGCTGGACTGGAGCCGATGCCTCGACTCGACACTCGCGGGCAACGCGGCGCTGCGGAGACAGCCAAGTGGTGATGCGCGAGAACGAGATATTTTTTGTATTCGAGATATATTATCATTCGTACAACAATATCTCGAGTACTAAATTAGTAAGCGAGAAATCTTAACATTTCTTTATCGATCTCCAACTTTGAGCATGTTTGACTGCATAGTTAGAATTTTACATCCAACGATATGTAGCTAGCTCAAAGCGAGGAGATCGCTAAAGAAATGTTAAGTAACGCCATCTAGCAGGCACAAGCGGAACTACCACATGAAGACGAATTTTTCTAAACCGACATGTAGTCCGGGTAGCTCAGTTGGTTAGAGCATTGAGGGCTATACTCAAGGACGCGGGTTCGAGTCCCGCTTCGGACAACATTGGAACGGTATTTTTCTTTGTATTTTTCAAAGTTAATTTATCTGGTGCCTCGACTGCAGCGTTACTTCACAATATACAAATTGTGAGTAAATCGCCAACGACTGAATCGTAAAAAATCTAACAAAATTATTAATTAACTCAATGAACATATTATTAAATGTATTGTGTAAATGAGAGTACTTACCTAACAAAGTGAACTGACTGAATGAAGCATTCAATCAATTAAACGAATGAAATAAATGAACAAATTCATTCAGCTATTCGGGCGAAACGAAAGAAAGATCGTGGCCGAGAGATTAGTAGTACTACCGAATTATCCCTCGAGATAATCGAATGATTTCGTTAGTATATCTCGTTCTCGCGCATCACTAAGATCATCAAACTTTAAAGCAATGCCAATTGCCAATGTGAGTAAGCGAGAAAGAAATGTCTACCTACATAGAATCTGACTGAGTTAATACAAAACTATCAATATGGGCAATAAAATTAAAGACAATGTAGGGAAAAAAGGAAATAAATACGAAGGTATCGTCACTTGTCATCAACATGTAGGTAGCAAGCAATGAAGCAACAGCACCGTTATTTCACCTAGATCCAATCTTGTAACCGGTAGTAGGGATAATGAGAAAGACAGAAATAATGTATTGATCCAAAATGTTAATAGAATGAATCATTAAAAATAATGAAAGGGATAACGTGAAAAGTTATAGCAATTACATTCGAAGGAAGATGATGAAAATAACCACAAAACACCCAACAGTGAAGCCACCTATCGCTCTGAATATTGTATACATACTTACAAATGAATTATAACGATAAAAATCTCTATCTACGAGTTCGTCCACACAAAAGGGTTTCACATTGAAATACATATAAATCGTGTTTGAAATGCCCGCGAGCTGTCCGATTGATGTACCAGATGCGTACGTTGAAATTACGTCCCTATGTGGACGAAGAAAATGCTCCTTTTGATGTGGGGGTCGATTCCAGGACAGCCTACCACCTGTCAAGTGATATATTGGCCTTAAATAACATATCTTATTTATGTTAAATCGGAAACAAAATGTACAAAAAATATACACCTATGTAATAAATAATGTAGCGTTGGTGCGCCTGTATTCGTGTGGGTGGATAAATAAATTTGTTATTCGGACTTGTACGACATGAACGAAAACCTGATACAACATTACATCTTTATGTATGTGTGTATTTATTTATTTGTATTTTATTTCATTACGAGCCATTGTGGCTTCTGACGTAACTACAGCTGCAGATAAATTGACTTAGATACGGTTCAATTGGTTCATGATTTCCAACTTATTTCTCTCCTATTGCTTACTTTTGTCCGTACTTGATAATAGCAGAGACGAATAAAATAATAGACTTCTTATGCTCATACAAATTTGCGTTCCTGGCAAACAGCTAAAAATTCTGTATTATTGATAGATGGCGTTGTTGTATAGCCCGAAAATCGTTCTACTAGACGATAAAACCAAATAATTTAAAAACCTAAGAAATATTTTATAGTTCTTCTTCAATGTGTTCATTAGTTGATATTCACCAAATTCATTACAATACAATGCTCATAATTGACTCCTGAGGCTTTTGTTGATAGATGGCGCGGCGAATATCGATGCTCAATTTGAAGTAGATATGGACACTGACATTATTTTTACTTATCTCTGATAATAGTAATGATGTTGTTAATAAATGTAGCAATCAAGAATTAATTATTCATAACCATAACCACTTATAACTGGAAATGATATATTTTATAGTCACTATTTATACCTCAGTGGAAACATGTTTCAGACATTCTTGAGGCTTTTCAGAGTTAAGAGCAGGTTAAAAGACGATTTCTTTCATCCCAAGAAGGCGCGTAAATATTAAATAATTAATAACACAAATTACAAATTACAAGAAGAATAATATAAATTATGTCAATTTAAATTCTGGTAGGTGGTTTGGCTGTAATAGGAGATGATTTATGTCAGCCAGTGTCATTCTGATTGAGCTAACATTTTGAAACAATACGAAAATCTTAACATTTTGGCAATTCTAGCTCAATCGCAATATCACAGACTGACACACGTCATCTCGTATTACAGTTAAATCGCCTAACGAGAATTCGAATTAAAAGGATTTTCAAAATTCTTGTTTAAATTTGTGTTATTAATTATTTAAAGTTTTATTTAAGCGCCTCCTAGAAATGAAAGACATCGGGTCTTAACCGGCCCTTAAGGATGAAGGAAGACTATTCGGGAGGGTGAATCTACATAAGTACCTGCATTATTTGATTTAGATTTTACCTACTTATTTTGGACCTGAATTTTTTGTCTCCTCGCTGACCCGAGGTAATCCTGTCCGGTCGTATGAGTTATTGGTAGCAATGGTACCGGCTCATTTAATAAAATATAATTTATTTTCTGTTTTTTTAAACGACTCAGACCGGATATATAATTTTTATGTGGTGTTCTCCACTTAATCCCAGATTTGAACATGATTTATTGATTATCATTTTCCATCAGTGGATTATGTAATAGAATAGCTCAGGTGCTTGAAATATCAAAGAAGATTTCACCAGCAGAATACATAAATTATAATTTTGCAGATTGGACGATAGAAGACTAAAGAAAGAATTTTTTGTAGCGAATGTGAGTGGAAGAGTAGGGAAGGGTCGCCCTAGACGCACACACCTAGAACAGGGGGAATACCGTGCTATTATCACATGAGCGAGTAAAGAGACATCGCCACTATTTCAACCAATCAGACTGGCGGTGTCGAGTGATCTCGAGTGCGTTAACGCATACGATTGACTGAAATCTCTTCACCCGCTCGAGTGATATTACGCCGGTAGTAGGTCAGGGCTGCTACCGGCGTAATATCACTCGAGTGGTTTCAACCAATCGTAAGCGTTTACGCACTCGACACGGCAAGTCTGATTGGTTGAAATCGTGGTGTTGTCTCTTCAGTCGCTCATGTGATGTTAGCACGGTAGAGGCGTAGGTCGAGCATGTGCTCCAAAAGGGCAAATGCGCAGTACCCGTAACCGACGAGCTATGTATCAAGAATATTTTGAGAGTGCAAGAAGAAGCAGAGGTGTGTGAGGATCGTGGCATGTGGCGATCCGTTGCCTCTGTCTACCCCACTGGGAAACAGGCGTGATGCTATCTATGTATGTAATTTTGAAAATACATACTTATACTGAGTTTTCTTGCATTCAGTTGAGGTTTTAGGCTGAGCAAAGAAAAGCCTAGTACACTCGACTAGGGTTAAAAACTTTCTGTCTGCAGGTCGAAACCGCTATGTAAATAGTTTGTGTTTTCCGACCACTTCAGTGTAGCCGGCACGATGTCAACCGTATAAAAAAAAAACACGCGCCACACGACAATTTTCACTTTCCTAGAAGAATTGCCAAGAAACATCGCTGAAAACCCACCCCCACTTATGATTGGAGGAACTGACCGAACATCGTGAAGCCTGTTACGTCAAGACTGGCGTACAGTGCTGTCGGCTGAAAGCTTTACAACGGAAATAGGGACAAATTCTAGTTCTTTTTTTGTCGAATTGACGACGACGCTGGAGTAAAAGGGGGAATTTTGTGTCTTTCCGGTGTAAAGCTTTGCGAATACGCGTGTGTAAAGACCTATCGTCTGAAAGCTTTACACCGGAAATAGAGACAAATTCGATCTTTCTGTCATATTGAAGCCGACCATAGAGTAAGAGGGACTTCGGAATTTTGTCTTTTTCCACTGTAAAGTTATGAAAATACACGTGTGTACATCCATCTTTTTATTAACAGGATGTATGGTGTTTCATATCATATGTTAGTGAGAATTCTGTATTCGATTACCGAAGTTAAGCACTGCCGAGCGCGGTCAGGTCTTGGATGGGTGACCGCTTGACCGTTGAC
>WYDE02215917.1:0-15389 GCA_009867175.2 Adela reaumurella
GATGCGGTTTATGTCTACGTAAAGCTTAATTCTTCCCATCACATATAGGCTACTTATTATCACTATAATTAGTATAGAAGGCGAGCAATGAGATCAAATAAGAGAGAGGTTGGACTTTAACGCGGGCAGAGCCGCGGGAACAGCTGGTTTATCATAAATGTTTGCATTAGTAATGAATCGTTGTTTGTTTTGAATTAGGTTCATCATTCAAACCAATTATTCCATAAATTGCCTTATACACGAACATGAAAGATTTTTTGGTTGAGAAAACATTTTGCGTCCCCCATACATTTTTAAAATTTTCTTTTGTAAAAATGGATGGGGAAGTAAAAATTCCCTTTAAAATTAATACATACTTTATGTATTAATTATATTACATTAATTAATGTATTAATACTTATATATTTTTTAATGTCATGATTTTTTTTTATTTACCTACTGATATATTAAATAATGACTACGCAAGGTTTTTAATTAATTAATGCCGAAATTTAAGTGTTTATAAATCGGTTGGTAAAAGTAAAAACTAACTTCTGAAAAAATAGAAGATTCGATAGAAGTTCTAAAAATTAAGGATAGAAAAATATCAATCTCGGATGTGTTTTGATGTAGAAAAGACGTTTCTGCTGAGAGAGGCGCTGCGACATTTTTGTATGGAGATACATTTTGAAATGTACCCTTACATTGGGTATTTCCGGATAGATGATCTACAAAAACAATTTAATTTGTGCGGAACACTCAGGGCGCGAGTTATACATGCACCTGTTCAGTTTTTAGGGTTCCAAAAAACGGAAAGCCGATTAGTGAACTAGTTTCGTCCGTCTGTCTGTCTGTCCGTCCGATTTCTGAAGAACTCGAGAAATACTGGAACGATCGAGCTGAAATTTTTACCAGAATACGTAAAAATCTAAAAAAGTGTTGGTACAATGAGGAAAAAAACATTTCAAAATCAATTAAACAAAATATTTAGAAATTAAACAAGTGTGGTATCGTTAGAAAGCACATGAGGTGTAGATTTAGGAAAAAATGTATTTGTTTAGATACATCATTGTTAAAATTATTTACATTTGGTCACATTCTGAAAAAACTGTGTCCCCATCATTATACATAACTAAAAAAAAAAACAACGCTGAGTGAGCGCTAAGAAGACCCAGATGAATACGGCTACAAATTGAAGTGAACACGTCAGGTCGGTGGCGAAGTTGGTATCGCAGTGGAAGCTAAGGCCAAAGGTCCCGGGTTCAAAACCCGGTTCAGACGTTTTCCTTTATATTTCTTCCGTATTTTTCTGATTAAGATTTAAAAATAAAACAAGTTTTTGTGTGCATAGACACTACGAGTGTCTATGCACACAAAAGTGCATAGACACCTTATTAGACTAAATCTATGTGCAAGGTCTTTCGTGAAGTAGTTTATGAGTAATAATTAAGTGAACTTGGCATCAAAACTTTAATAATTCCGTTTCGTTGAACATTATTGAAGTTCTTTTCTGTTTATGTTAATGCAGATCTAACGAAAATTTTACAGATTAAGTTTTATGTAAGTCGGTTCAGTAGTTTAGAATTTATTCACGTTTCCATTCTTTCTTACTGTATCGATTTACGGAACCCGATCTTTGTATGCGAAATATACTTTGCAAACTTTTTATTTATGTAAGCTTTCAGAAATATCATAATTCATGGTTTGTCGTGAATTTCAGATTAATGGTTTGTACCTACGCTACGTCTACTGTCTACTTCTGTAATAGGCAATGTCAAGTATTTTAACTGAAGGCATAAACAGTGTATGTATACATTAGCGGGATAGAAAAATAAATCTGTATTTCCATCGATCCATCCATTGCAGCCATTTTATTTGCCCCACTGCTGGGTACAGGCCTCTCTCATTTATACGGTATGAGAGGATTTAGTCATACACTTCCATGGTGACAAATCGCCTTGGAAGTGGTTTTCTTCACGATGTTTACCTTCACCGGAGTGTCAGCAGTCATTTTTAGCACAAATTCTAAAGATATAATTAATATTGTGCTCCCAGTGGGGATCGAACCCGCACCTACCGCTTGAGAGGCGTGCTCTTAACCGTTCGGCTAATCTGACACTCACACACACAATCCATATTATTTTTTGATTATTTTTAGAAGTACTCAACAAATCCCCTATATTATGGTAAGAGCGACATATTAAGGCGAATATCGCATGAATAACGCATAGGCGTAGCCTGAATATTTATGGGGTCTACAAATACGATTTCGAACGACTAGGTGCACCACCACGCTGTGTCTGTGTTTCCCCATGTTACACATTGGTTGAAATTATGTGAGATTCTAGCACAATAAATACCTTCGCCGTACGTTTTCAATATTCCCAGGTAATATACGAGTTACCAACACACTTAAGTATTGTACAGTCAACGCAGTCCTGATCTAGGCTCTAATGCAAATGTCTTGTCGTCGCGTAGGCGCTGTTGGCCAAAACGGCCAGTCACGACCGACGACGGCGGCGTTGTCGCAACTAGCCCGCCAGCGCTGGGCTACTCTCACAGTCCTAGTACTTTTACTTCCTCAACAACTGGTACAAGGATACCCAGTGTGAAAGAAGAAAAAATATATATTATGGAAAAGTTACATCAGAATTACGTCGGTGTCCTGAGACAGTACTAAAGACTTCGACGCCGCTACGGGAGGAAACCTCTGTGACCAATTTTATCGATCAAACTACATAATCACGCAGCGGGTATAATCATACGTTCAGTCCGCGGGATCCCACTGCACAGAGAACGGTAAATAACGAGCGCACGGCCAGGTTGAGACTATAAGACCCGTCAACATTACTACTTGCGGTACGATTCTATAACAGGATTCTGTCTTTTTTTTTCTACGTCAGTGGGATGTTTCCAAAAGCAGTGGTCCTACCTAAAAATGTGTGCACTAGAATTGACACCAATTCTAACTCGTCTTTTGAGACGCTGATTCTCCTCCGGTATCGTGCCTGCTTACTGAAGGAAGGCTTCGGTCCAACCAGTGCCCAAAAAGGCCAACTCAGTGATCCCAAAAACTATCGGACCATTGCGATAACCTCTATCCTCTGTAAGGTTATGGAGCGGATCATTCGGAGCCTAACTCAAGCCTCACAGTTCCATATAAATCTAGAAACTTATAAACTCCTTGACCATAAGCAATACGGTAGGTAGCATTCTAACGTTCTAAATATTGTGCACCCAGAGGTGATTGTACCCACACCTCCCGCTTGAGAGGCGTCCTCATGACCGCTCATCTAATCTGACACAGTGCGATAAAACTCACAACACAAAAACTAAGAAAAATCGGCACTGAATAGTTTTATATATCAGCCTGACTTGCACGTGCATGCCTCTTCATCGAGATATCTGGAGTTCGCAACCTGGTATGCGAATTATTTCCGGATTTATAAATCTTGGGTTAAAGTATGCAAAATTACTAAAGTTACACCTAATTGAAGGAAAACACCACGAGGAAACCCGTATAGTAACAAATACGAATGTGTTGTAGTACATATTTGTTGAATGGAAGAGATTGCCTCACGCAATTCTGTATTTTGTAAAGCAGAAAGTTGTGTATCTATTTTTTTATTTTATGAAAAGAGACGATTTACTGCAGAGTGCTGTACACACGTGACAAAGGTTTTTTTTATGGATACTGACACGGAAGGCTACATCACCTAATGCACCAGTTTTGGTAGCAGTGATGTCAGCCTAAACACCATGGCGAATTATGTAGTTAGATGCCATGTCAGCGCTTCCCTCAATTCCAGCCAGCTACACTGAACTGGACGGAAATCATGAACTATGTTTCATAGCCTCTTCGACCGACCTTCATTCAGTGCGGTGGTACCAATCCGGGTGTGTTTAACCCTACCACCATGTAAGGAGATGGAAGGGACCTACAGTTTAACGTGGAAATCGAACCACGACCAGCGTCAAAGGTCCAGCGGTCACCCATCAAATACCTGACCGCTCTCGGCAGTGCTTAACTTCGGTAATTGAATACCTAATATCGCAACCACTGAGTCACCGACGCTGATATTTAGATAGTGTTGAATAAGGTAAATAATTTGTAAGTAATTTTGTAGTTGACAGGTTAGTAACGATGAATGAATATCTCCGGTTATATTTCACAAAGGTGCAGGACTGATGTTGAAACAGAGGCACTATGATTGAAGAGGGTAATTTATGATCGCCACCGCGGTACCTTTTATGGAAAGGCAATTTAAACAACATTTTCTAATATAGACATACTGGGTACTATTTCCTAATATGATGAGATGTCTCGCAGGACGGAGTGGAATGAGGTATTAGGGCCTGTGCCTGCTCTCTGAATACAAGGCCTGTCTTATAAATTTTTTGTAAGATGAATTTTTTGCTGAAATGCTCGCTATTGTTTGTACAAACTTCTCGAGCTTGGCGCGGTAGAATATATGTATAACAGGATTTTTTTCTTAGGAATTCACATTATGGAGAATACCAAGATCCGTGGATTGTAGGAATAGTATTACTACAATCCAATGATCTTCAAATCGCGGGTTGAAGATCCTTTCCCCAAGAACATAAATCCGCCTTTGAGCCGGACTTGCATCTTCTCGGGTTTTATTTGGCCGTACTTGAGCAGCCACCCAGTACGACAGGATTATGAAAAATGGTCTCTTTGCATATCTACCTACTCGATATTCTTTTTCAGATGTAGGTATATTTTATTTTTATTTTATTTTATTAAGAAAACCAACAGCATTATATTAATACAATTTTAAGTTTTCTATTGGCTTACATATAAGATTTGTTAAACATAACGCCAATTACAGGTTTCCCCCGTCTAATCTAAATGTATTCAAGTGAGAAGTACTTCATAAGAATCAAAACATATAAGTACAAAAAGCAGAGTGACAGAAAAGTACAAAACTGTTAATTCAGAGAAGAAAAAACCAAAAAAGAAGAAGAAAATACTCGGTACCTATTCACAGAAAACCCTCGGTACCTATTCACAAATAAGTATAAACTGTCATTTTATGATTGGTACTTATCAACCTTCGACGAATAATCACATCTGCTCCTGTACCTATTGCTCTGGTGAAATAAATGTATAAGTAAATAATTTTTTTTACCAGAATCCAAATACTGAACACCGATGCATAAAATATTACGTAGATAGGAAAATCAGAGAAAAGTGAAAGTGGAAATTTTCATTAGTTTTCTCTTGCTATAAGCAAAGTCGCATGCTGAATATTTATCAGAAAAATCGGAAGAATCAGGACAACAACAACGATGAAGTGAGCGTTAAAAATGATCGGATGAATACGGCGAAAATTTTAGGAGAACACGTCATTGTACGGGTGTCGAAGTTGGGATTGCATTGGCAGCTAAAGCCAAAGGTCCCAGGTTCGTGACCTGTGGTCGGTCGTGTTTTCTTTATTTTGTAGTCCTCATTCTTCCGATTTTTCTGATAAATATAAAGTAAGCGATTTGCACGCTTAGCAAGAAAAAGTTAATAAAAATATCAATTGGAAATCCCAATAAGTAAGTTTCTCGTGTCGTTCATGTTAAGTATAATCTTGACGGCGACAATATACGGTTGAAAATCACCTATGTAACTACTTCGAACACTGAAGTGATCGTTAAAAACGATCGGAAGAATACGGTGATGATTTGAAGAGAACACGTCACGGTCCGGGTAGCGAAGTTGGTGTGCCCCCAGTGGGGATGGAACCAGCACCACCCACTTGAGAGGCGTGCTCTTGCACTTCTGAAACTCACTCAATTATTGAAACTATGTACTCTGGTGTAGCTGGCTACAATGATCTAAACGAGAAACACACATTATTTTCATATTCTTTATTGGTCTTTGGGATCGTGCTAGGGCTACCTTAGGCGAACATACCATGCCAAAAGAGGTAATTTTTTACGGAAGGGCCAATTTAGGAGCACACGTAACCGGCGAACATGTATGAAGGAATGTATGAAGGTGGATGAATCAATGAACGTATATCAAAGCTTGTCAAATGGAGCTCATTTTTCTGCCTAACCCTCCGGAGTCCGGGAAGAAGCTTGATGGTATGTATGCTATAGGCGTCCTTAATTCAGTGACATATAGTACGTATCGATTCGAGTGGTTGAACCTACCACCTAGTAAGTACTACTGATCGAAAGTGTTACCTTATGGTGTTTGAAACATTGCCCAAATTCAGGTCAGATAAGGTTCGAACCGATGACCTTATAGCATGAGTTCAAGTTCTTAACCGCCAGACCGTGCTAACACCAGCTACCGAAAAGGAACGAGCTGCTTTACTAAATGTTGTAATAATTTATACCCTGGCTTGTGTAACGGTGACCAAACTTAGCAGGATCCACGAATTTAACATTAACAATAGTTCTTCCGCGCTACCAACCACCGACGACATGAACTGAACAATAAGCAGTGGCGCAAACTATCGAAAATAAATGAATACTATAAGTTACAACATTGTAACAACTCCGTCCGCATCATTGTAACAACGCCGTCCGCATCATTGTAACGACAACAATTACAAACACTTTTAATTTATCATTCGTTCTGCATTAATAGTGTTATGTAAAAGTTTTACGATCTGATGTAAAATTCAGAGATGGCTGGCCCTTCGTGGTGCTTTTGAACGGATGCGGTTTTCTGGCTGCTCCTATTAACAAAATGGTATGCATATCGTGTGTCAGATTGACCGAGAGGGCAAGATCACGCCTCTCAAGCGTGTGGTGAGGGTTCGATACCAACTGGGGAGCAAAATATTCATAACTTTAGAATTCGTGTTAAAATGGCTACTGACACTACGGCGAAGGAAAACATCGTGAGGAAACCCACTTCCAATCCAGTTGGTAACCGTGTAAGCGTATGACTAAAATTCTGTCATATCATATAAATGAGAGAGGCCTGTACCCAGCAGTGGGGGAATATAATGCCTGCAAAAAAATAAAAAAGAAGTGCATATCATGTAGGAATCAGAATTTTTGTACGCGCCAACCGAACCCGTAACCATGAGTACTCAGTATATAGCACTGAATGTTCTTTCAATTAAGGATTCTATCCAAAGGGCACGTCATTCTGCAAAATTTAGCTTCATAGGATTCACCGTAATTCTCTCATTGCCGCTAGATGCCTCCGATGGATATTACCGTTGTCTACAACGCGAGTTTTTAATTTTTTCTGCTAAGTTTTAATTCGTATAAATTTTCGTCGACTTTTTGACAGGGATTTGTAGATAATTTCATCTTATTTACGGAACAAAAAAACTGATAAAACTTTACTGATGTAACTTGATTGGTTTACGAGATATTTGAGTTTATGTCAAGGCTGGCGTTCGACGCCACGGCGCGCGAAAAAGTCTAGTTACATCAGTCAAATGTTTTGTTCCGTAAAGAAGATGAAATAATCTACAAGTCCCGGTCAAAAAGTCGACGAAAATTTATAAGGATTTAAAACTTAGCAGAAAAAATTAAAAACTTGCATAGTAGAAAATGGTAATATGCGCTTCCGATACCTGCTGTTTTTTGGGAGATTTCCTAGCTAAGAGCTTGCAAGTTTAAATAACTTTATACAAAGTTATCTGTTATTTTTACTACCTGTATAATTTACATAATAACAACACGAGTTATCTAGACTCTCTTGTTTACTTAGTTGGGCTCTAACAGAGCGGAACTTAATCAAATGCATGATAATGAGGCATTAATCAACAATTAGGTTACATTACTTTACATCGAGGAAGGAAGTGCGCTCTAGGAGAAATTATTATGATGACGAGAAAGGTGATTGTTGTAGCGTTATTTATAAATAAATAAATAATAATAAATAAATAATGCTTAATCATTTTTATTTGTGTAAATTATGGAATTTTATTTATTTCGTAATTGTGTTTAATATATTTTCTGTTATGGAGAAAACATCTACTACACAAAAAAAATTCAAAACTAATTTGGAAGGGATGTATGTCAGGAACGTGTCACATGACGCTCTATTGTTTCGGAGTAGCCTAGTTGGTTAGCGCACGCCTCTTACTCGAGAAGTCGTGGGTTCGATACCTGGTATGCGCACTATTTTTCCGGATTTTAAAATCTTGATTAAAATTTTGTGTGCAAAATTACAACGCACCCGGTGAAGGAAAACACCGTGAGGAAACCTATACACTAAAAATACGAATTGTAGTGTATAAAGTTTGACTGGAAGAGATTGTCTCTGGCAATAAGTCCGCCTTCTGCTAAGAAAAGTCTATATTTATTTATTGTTTCTGCCTACCCCAAACGGGAAGCAGCGTAATGGTATGTACGTATGCAAATTGGAAACGAAAATGATTGAACAATTAAACTTTAATTTAAAAAAATCTAATATATATTTAAAAGATATGACATCACCTTAGATTAGAATATGACAAAAGACATACTTCACAATTCTGAAACATTTACAAACTCTGAATAAAATCACAGAAATGCTACAAAGGGAAAACAAATTCTAGATTATATCTGAATTCAGCAGCGAGAGATCACAGTGTTGTGATTAACTCGCTCAATTACTCGTTACGTTATTCTATAGAAATTACAAGGAAATTAATAATTTGCAGCTAGTTGATAATAAATAGGGCAGTTATAAATATTCATAGGTAGAAGTCCGATTGGCAATAAATTAACCACCACTTGCAAAAAGTTACGTAATAGAATAAAGTACGTATGTAGAATTAAAAGTAAAGACAGCAAGGAAAAAAAGCTATTCATAAAAGTGAAGAATATCTAAGAGAGACTAAGTTATTCTAGTGGTGGTTCATATAGGTGAAGGGAAATAATAAGAAAATACATAGTTTGCGAAAAACGAACTAAAAGAAATAAATACAGGTAAGACCAATGGTGAATGAATGAATGAATGAATACTTTATTGTACACAAGAAAATTACAGATAGAAAACAGGATAAAAGACGACAAGGAAGTGCAAAGGCGGACTTAACCCTAAAGAGTGTTTCTGCCAGTCAACAGTTGAGTGATGCGAGTATATATATGTATAGAATATACCATCCTATGTATAGAAATGTTGGTTGAATGTAAAAAAATTCAATTCCTTTAACTTTAGGAGCTGCAGCGCGCGGTGCTCGACCATACCATAGATTACTAATATACTCCGTATCCATAACAATACATTGTTATCGGCACCATCAATGCAAAAAGCACGACTGGACCCTATACGTAACATACCTAGATAATGAAGAGATGCATCCAAGCACAAACACAAAACTCTTATAGTAGCCGAGCCGCACATCCGGGACACCCCACGCCTACGCGCGCGACGCAACCACAACTAATACGAATGTCGGCTATTTAGCAGCGACCGAGATGAGTTGTTCTGCTTAGCCCGCAGTAATAATGCTCTGCGATAGTGCTAATGATATTTATGTACGGGCAAAGTTGGCTACAAGTTGGATGGACGTGGGCAGTTCAGCGAGTACATCCCGTTTAAGTTCTGCTTGGTCTAGCACGCGGGCGGAGATCTTTGTCGTGGATCTAGTTTGAATGCCTTAATAGTTGACTTAGAAATCTTGTTGCTTCAGTAGGTACTAATTAAAACAATTTTAAAATTAAAATTTACCAAAAAACCTATTTCGATAAGATAAGAACCTCTTAGTAAGAATAAAGCAGAGACGAGTAAAAGAATAGACTGCCAGACTGCCAACGCTCATACAAATATGCGTTCCTCGCAAACAACTAAAAATTCTGAACTATTGATAGATGGCGTTGTTGTATCTATAGCCCGAAAATCGTTCTACAAGATGATAAAATCAAGTAATTTAATTTGTAAAACCCAAGAAATATTCTATAGTTTTTCTTCAATGTGTTCATTAGCTGATATTTAGCAATTTCATTTCAATTCAATATTTATAATTGAATCCTCAGGCTTTTGTTGATAGATGGCGTGGTGGACATCGATTCTCGATTTGATGTATGGACATTGACAGTCTATTATTTTGACTTGTCTCTGGAACAAAGTTGATTTTATTGTTATTATTTTTTTTTTACTTTTAGAGTAACAAACAGTATACAATACACATGTAGTTAAAGGTCCTTAAAACTAAAACCGAAACCGGTAAAGTTTCTACACTTATAAATAAAAAATGTCGACAAAAACTGAGATATGTATGTACACTCGCATTCTATCTATCTACTAATATTCTTCTCCTCCTCTTATGAGAAGAAGAAGTAATTGATGAAAGATGTTTAAAATAACTGCGACGATTCGTGCAGACTTTTTCGTATTCGTAATCGAAACGGATTCTACAATTTTGACAAATTCAAGAGAGTAAGCAATTCGTAATACTGAAAAAATAATAACTCTTCTTGCTTCTATAAGTACAGCACCTAATACTTTCATCATGTTTCATTAAGTACGATTATAGTTAGTTTTTAAGCCAAAGTTTTCCAATAAGTAGTAAAGTTAAAACACTCATTCCATTAAGTACCTATTTACTTTAAAACTTTAAGAAAAAGAGCTGAAATAACTTTCCCTTTAAAGTATAAAAGAAAAAAACTCCGTTCAGCATAATCAATCACTGGGCGGCTTGTTGACACTCGAACTTGGGAGGTCGAGATCTCTCGAGATGATATCCGAGAAAAGAGCAAACTTGTCGATTGGCCGCGGTCGAACTCTCTTATAGTAGATATAAGAACATGACAGTAATAATACTGCGGGCGACGACGAAAACGGTGCGTTGCGTTTCTTGACACATCACGCTTATTTCGAGTACGTAGTAATAATACCATCTTTTGCAGCCATTTCATTCGCCCCACTGCTGGGTACAGGCCTCTCTCATTTACATGATATGAGAGGATTTAAGTCGTACACTTCCACGCCGACTAACCGGCTTGGAAGTGGGTTTCCTCACGATGTTTTCCTTCACCGGTGTGTCAGCGGCCATTTAGCACGAATTGTAAAGTTATAAATATTGTGCTCCCAGTGGGTATCGAACCCGCACATCCCGCTTGAGAGGCGTGCTCTTGCCCGCTCGGCCAATCTGACGTGACGTGGTAATAAAAGATCACAACATAAAGTATGAAGACTTTAAGCTTTCACCACTACGAACGAATGAGCGATGCGGTACAGTACCTACAGAATCGGCGTAATTGATAATCACACCGTAAATTTTTTAGTCAAATGTCTCGCCGAGATCTACGAACCTGTCATGTCAAAATTTTATTTAGTCATATCTCGGAAACCACTGAAACCACCACCCATTATGTTTTTCGTAAAGATATTTCCCCCTGTCATGTCGAAATAAGGCATTGCTTAAATAATAATGGCGGGTTGGGTATAAGTTACCGTTCGCGATCTTAACGTTTCCACTTGTTATGTTACTATATTATGATATGTTTGTTATCCAATTACTTATGAGCAAAGTATGCATTATGGTTACCCCACGTATCGTCGAGTAGAAAGCCTTGCGCGTGTTAATATGAAGCCGTATTACTGATTGTGTCTGCTGACTGTGACGTTGCTCTATTTGTTGGTGTATTTTCAGGATATTTTCAAAAGATACGGCAGGTTGTTGCAGATAACTAACTTTAATGATTAGCCGGGTCGAGTTGGCGCCCGGAAGGCTGCGAGGGAAGTTCGCAGTTTTTGCGTTGTTTCAATCGGGTGAAACTTGGGATTTTTTGAAAGGAGCCCAGGAAAGTTGGACAACAGGGTTTGTTTATACATGTTTGGAATAGTTGTGCAGCTGATTAGAATATTCTATTAATAATGAGTTCAGTTTACTTTTGGTTTGTAATTGTAATACCTCGAGTGCTTAGACTTTCTTACAAAACATCCGATCTGGATTATGAGATTTAATGCAAATCGGAAAAAAATTATATTCAAAATATAAAACTCTTTTCGATTTCCGTACATAGGGAGTTAAATTTACTAGAAAATAGAGGTTAGACAACTGTCTCTCTCATGCCTGAAATACGCGTTCAGGAGCAGCCATATCATTTGGGATTAATGGTTTCCCAACGTGTAAATCTTGTCTGACTTATAATTTTGTGGTTGTAGTAATAAGGACAGCACACCTGTTTATAGGGTTTCGCTTTAAAAAACTGAAACTGAAAACCGATTACTGAAGCAATTTCGTCCGTCCGTCTGTCAGTATGTATGTCTGTCCGTCCGATTTCCGTAAAACTCTAGAAACACGCTGAAACTCTTAAAATTGTCACGCAATTATACAAAAATATTAAAATCCGAAATAAATTTAAAGTATTGGTAAAGTTAGAAAAGAAATCCATGCATCAGAAACAAAACTGTTTTTTTTTTTAAATTAATTGACGTATGAAGAGACGTAGAAAGGGCTTGATATGTAAAATTTCAAAATATATTTATTCTTAGATATATGAGGCATTTAGACGTTCAAATTTATTAAAATCTTGTCAAATTCTGAACACAGTAACTTTAGAAAACTATTTTCAAAGTTATTAGTGAAGTAGTTTATGAGTTATTTGTGAATTTATAACGACACAAAAACTTCCATAAAATGCCTTCATTTGTTTTAAAAAAGTCTAGCAATATAGTATTTTAAATAAGGCAACGTTTACGTAACCCGATCTTTGTATACGAAGTATACTTGCAGTCTTTTTATTTTATCATCCCATCATGGTTGGGTCACACTTATTACGTTACACAATCGTAACCCGTGCTTGATGTAAGCCTAAAACCATAGGCGAACTTTCAATCCGACGGAGTATATCAGTCAGTCGGTCGCGGCCGCAGCAAGCGCACGCGCCACGTTCACAATTTGACGTACCTATATGTATTAGTTAGGTACCTACATATAATTTATGATTATTAAGTCGCCTTGGTGTGATAGTAATCGCCATCATGTCGGAATCAATGAGAAGAATTGAAACCGCGCTGAAGGAAATGTGTGAAAGCAATTCGTCTCTTGTTTCATTAATTGGTGCACAAAGTGATGTGATAAACAATCAAACCAAGTTACTACTACAAGTGTTGGGTCGCCTTGATGCAATTGAAATTTTGTGTAAAGGGCGTACTCCACAACCTCACGCGCCAGTACTGGAAGTATTGACGGAGGCGTCCGCCGCTTCAGCCAGCAACTCGGGGGCGACCGTTACGCGCCAGGTCAGATTTAAATCACCCGAACGCACTGTCAAGCTCACTTCTGACACATCACCACAGCCGCCTCCGGCCCCGGACAAACCGAAGACTCCCACCCCAGTGATCCTACGCCGTTCCAGCCGACGTCGAAATGTAAACACTGACCCCTCTCCATCGAAGAAGGATGAAGATGAGACTCCTCCGACATCGAACCAGTCATTACCTACCTACTCTGATGTCTCCCGTGGGAATGAGACGGTCCAGCAGAGTATAGAATCGACAGATAATAACGACGGTGAATGGAAAGTGCATTCTCGTAAACCGTGGCGTCCACGCGTTGAGCGTCCACCTGCGCCTCCTTCCCCGACGCGCCGCAAACGCCCGCCAGTCATCAAAACAACAGGTGATGCTGACAATGACCTTCATACTGTGGAACCGACCCGATCGCTGCATATCTGGGGACTGCGGCCTGACACGACGCCCGAGTGCGTCAAACGTTTTATGGCGAGGAAAGTTAATAACACCAATGTAAGTTATCACATTGAGAAAATGTCACTCGCACATGACAGGCATGCATCCTTCATAATAGAAATTCCTGCTACATGTTTTGATTTATTCATTTCCCCCACCACCTGGCCGAAAGGAGCGGGCATAAATGAATGGTTTCGTACTAGAAACCGCCAGCAACGAAATGATGACCGGCCCTTTCGATAAATGTACACGTGAGATTAGTGACCATCAGCGGTTACAAAAATTTGTTGTAGTACACCAAAATATTCAGTGTCTGTCAAATAAAACTTATTTAATTGAGGGCCACCTTCAATCATCCCTCAAATGTGACATATTATGTTTAACGGAGCACTGGCAGTCTGAAGCACACCTGTCACAGCTCAGATTAATGAACTATAGGCTAGCTGCTTCATTTTGTCGAAAGAAACACATCCATGGCGGGGTGTGTATCTATGTACGTGATGAGTTATTAATAAAAGAAAGAACGGATATATCCCAGCTATCGAATGAATTAAATTTCGAGGTTTGTGCAGTTGAACTTATTGACAGTGGGACCATAATTATATGTATTTATAGGTCAGGTATAGGTAATTTTGACGAATTCATAGCTAGGTTATCCAACCTGTTTGATATCATTCTCGCCAATATCTCAACCGACATTATTTTAGCGGGTGATTTCAATGTGAATCTTTTAGACAGATCACTGTATAAACAACAATTAATGGACCTAATATCGTTGCACAACCTACATCAATTGGTGGATTTCCCCACGAGAATATGTGGTGAGAGCGCCACTCTAATTGACCATGTGTACACAAACAGACACAGTCTCGATGTTGCTGTTGAGCCATACAAGTCTAACTTGGCGGATCACGATGCTCAATTAATAAAATTGAGTATAGGTACCATTAACAACGCAGAAAAAAAAATAATTAAAAAGAGAATTTTCTCCCTTTCCAATATAAACAACTACATCGAGGGACTGAGTCTGTTTGATTGGAATGGGTTGTTATTAAAAAATAAATTATTGTATCCAATTGACGAACAATTTAACAGAGTAATGTACACTATTAAGAACCTTTTTGACTCACACTTTCCTTTAAAAACGGTTTCAAAATGTAAAACTGAAAGGATATGGGTCGACGATGAAGTTATGTCACTTAAATACCTAATCTCACTATTGCATGCAGCTCACGCTAAATCAGATAAAAACTCTCATCTTACGCAAACACTTAATTCATATAAGATAAAGTACAACAATGCTATTGTTTCTACACGCAAACAGTACATAAACAACACTATTGCCGATAGTACAAATCTAGCAAAATCTATATGGGATATCGTAGGTTCTGAAACGTGCAGAAAGAAGGGAACGTGCGATCCATTGGACATACTCATGGAAAGTGTGGTGGGGAGCCGCGGCGCCGACGCGCCTGTGCGTCTGGCGAACGAATTGAATCAGTTCTACATACACACTGCGGACTCGTACACTGTACAAACCAACACTCACGTCGCCCTCAAATACCTATCGCGTTTCAGACCGCGAGCCGACCGCTCCCTGCGCTTCTGGCCGCTCACTGTTGACGAAATCTATGAAATTGTTTTCCAAATTAAAAAGAAACCTACTAGAGACTTTTATGACATGCCCTGTAATTTACTCCATTGCTTACCGGCTGTCGTGATGGACGTGGCTTGCGTAATTTTTAACAAATGTGTTCGTGCGGGTACCTACCCTAGTTCATTGAAGAGGGTGAAAGTAACC
>WYDE02216028.1:0-15382 GCA_009867175.2 Adela reaumurella
GGAATCCGAACCACGACCAGCGTCTACGGTTAAGCGGTCACCCATCCAAGTCCTGACCGCGCCCAGCATTACTTAACCGTGGTAATCAAATGCTGAATATCGCAACAGTGAGCCAACGACGCTGATATTCTGTAATGTCTTGGCTATCTCTTAACGTATTCGCGCAAACTAAACTTCTTTCTACAGCTGAGTTATCGTACTATGTACAGTTTGCAAGATTTCGAGGGCAAAATCAGTTGTGAACAGGAAATTTTTCCATAAAAAAAAAAATACTTATCTTTGGTTGAGTTTAGAGTATTTTTGTACTCGAGTTCCGTCTTTTCTTCAATGCATGTTTTATATCTATGGTATCGTAGAAAAGCCGATGAGACCTTACATGTTATACGTTCCATAGTAAAAAATTAAAAAATGGCTTGGTGATTTCTCACCGGATTTTACGTATTTTCAACTTGTCATAGATTGAATATGATTATGCTTCAATGTCAATGATTATGTGTGGTGCGTTCCGTATGACTGTATTGTGTTGGTGATTCTTTCTTCTTTCATTTAATACCTATATCCCCTAATGAAAATATTGTGTCAAATTCAAAAGAAACGCTAAAATTCGACCGCGCATCACGCCATACGGCGCGCCGCCCGTACGGCTGATACGAGACGTTATAGCGCGCTCCGCCGATCGCACCTGCGGTCGATCCAAGAAAATATTTTTTTTTATTATCGCTATCACGTGTGAATTAAAAAAAAATTAATAAGGATTAAAAAATTAAGATATGGAGAGCAGTAACTGCGGTTCGCGGAGAAAGGTAGCTGCCACCCACTGTATAGCCACATATATACATTTGCCTTGTCACTCTCTGGTCACGCAAACCAAGCTCTGTAATCGCTGCGACAATGGTCGAAGGCCCAGTAACTACACATTAGGTGGTTGCTACCATGCACATACGTACCTGGCGAAAACTAAACAAAAGCGCAGAACCAAAAATAGGCCTCAGTTAGATAATATTAGAGACTCGGGTGGCAATTGTGACTCCAGTGCCAGAAATGGTTTCATCTGATTCACCTCCGGCCCGACCCGTGCTCCGACCAGATCATTGTCAGGGTTAACTAACCCCGACTTGTGACTGGAAACTCCAGTCAGATCGTTGTTAGGGGTTTGGGGACGGCTCGGTCCTCTTGGGTAACCTAAGACGAGTAAAAGGTTCATCCTTAGCTTCCATATTGTTGTCGGTGTTGTGAAACTCCAGCCTAAGAATGTTGGGGTTAGCTTGTTGTCGGGTGCTTGGGGACGGCTCGAACCCCTTGTTGTTGTTGTTTATGTTTGGGGCAGCTGAAGCCTTGCGTGGCGTTCCCTCCAGCGGGGTCCATTACGCAATACCCCTATTTCGCTCACTACCCGAGCCAACCTATCTTCTCTGTGAAGGAGAAGATTCGCTCCGGGTGTCTGCTGACTTGTGCGAGCGATGTCGGCGGAGGCAACAGCTCACCCGTAATTCGTTCAGCATGTTGCACTGCAGGAGAACATGCTCGGCGGTCTCGTCTTCTTATAAGCAGCCCCTGCACAAAGGACTGGCTCGGACCCCTTAGAGAATGTTATGTCGCCTGAGCTCTAGCCGAAGGCTGGGAAAAATTTGGGAAAACAATGCTGCCGTCTTTCTAGTCGACAGCAATAGATGTATGGGTGTTTAAGCTTCACGGCATGTAGGTCTGGATGTTACAAAGTAAAGAGCTCCTTCCGACACCAACCCGAGAACACGTTCCTGCAGGATGAGGGTTTCTTATGCCTGAAATGCTTCTACTTGAAATTTTAGATTTCTCCATGGCCTCGCAGACAATACTATTTCCGCTTATTGGACGTAAAGTATTCCGCCTTCTTTGGAGGTTGGCATTAGAACGGCCTCTCTCCAGTTTGTGGGAAGCTTGCCATTTTTTGAATTATCTCTATAGTTATATGTGCCTACTGGTTGCATATATCTACTCAGCATTTAAGGAAGATAGCTATAAGTTAATCAGGTCCCATGGCAGTGCAAGTTAGTAGGGCTTACCCTATCATTTATTTATGTAGTTCTGGAAATAGGCATAATATGGGGCAAGTGTTAAATAAATTGTTTGCTTCTTCAACTACAGATGTAACTGTGACGCATCATGGAAGAGCAGCGCGGCGCGGATGCAGAGCTCCCTCCGGCCGCCGCCGCGCCCCCGCCCCCTCCCCCGCCGCCTCGCAGCCTCAACCACCTGCTGCAACAGCGCATCTCCGACCATGTCAGCTTCCAGCGGCTCAACCTCACCGCAGCCAACTTAGTGCTTCCGCTCTCCTTCTTGGGCGCCGTGCTGCTAGGTATGTAGTAACTGAAGATGTGACTGTGACGCACCATGGAAGAGCAGCGCAGCACGGACACGGCGCTTCCCCCAGAGGCATGTGGTAGATGTGACTCTGTAGTTGAACTCAACCTACAAGGGCTTCACCAAACAATCCGACCTCATTGGCAGTAGAGGATGGTGTCAATCGAATCAGCACCAGCGAGTGGCCACTTTCTCAGCATGCGTAACGTTTTGTCCCACATAAGGCCTCATCAGCTAGTCTGCAATGACTAGGATGCCGAGAACTTCCAGTCCCGCTCTTGACCCATCCCTCTACCTATATTCTTCTTCAATATTCTGTAGATAGTGTCAGTGATGCTTTCGAAGCCCTCTTCATATATGAGCTCAGCATCGACCTTGACCTGTCGAAAAGACATGTAGATGTCGGACTTAAAGAGACTGTAGAGCGACTTCGCTGGTAGTCCCCTTTCTTCAACTTCAACAGTGAAAAGATCAATCTTGAATCCATTCTCACTATCCAGTCGACTAAGTTGCAGTACTGGTTTACTTGAAAATTGTGATCTTCGGTGTGTTAGTTTTCCATGGAACTGTAAGTTCAACATTTACTACATGTTTTGTCAAGTTTCAGAATACGAGTAAGTATGTCCGGTCTGTATGCTGTGCTACAGATTTCTGAAATCTTTGTATTGCTTCTAATGTGCGTCCAATTGCAATTGCCAGTCCTTCAGTCCTATCAAATTGTATCTTGACGTTATTCCCTGCCTATTCCTCGTAGAAATATAGGTCCTCTTTCCTGTGATAGAAAGTTAATGATGCGGTTGTTTTTAATGTTGCAGGTATAATCTTTGTGCTGATCGTCCTCGTTCTGTGGTGGCGTAACGTATCCCCGACATGGAAGCTAAAGAAGAAGAGATCTGACATCCTACTGACGACGATGGCCTTCAGCGAGGACTCCAAGTCCTTCCGCGTGGAGATAGTGCGAGACCCGCCGAGAATCGTGCGCAACGACGACAGCGATCTCAGCGAGGAGGACAGACCGAGCGTCGAGTATGTGCGCGAAAGAGAGAGGAGACCGACCGTCGTCACCACGAGGAACTATGGAGGGAGCAGTCCTAAGATACCGGAGGAAGACGAGAAGGAGACGGAGGCGAAGTTCGTCTTCCCTCCGGAGTCCGATGCGGCATCGTCGCGAAGCTCGGAAGCATCGACGTCTTCAGATCAAACGCCAATGCTAAAAATTCCGCTGCCCGAACAGACTTGGCTCACGCATAAAAAGCCTTTCGAATGCAAGACGTACAGAGCTACTATACCGAGACAACTGGCCGAGGTCGTAAGGAATGAGCTGGGTGAGGATTTAGTTCTGGAAAGTCGAACGAAGAAATTTAGTGCTACTCGATCGCCGTCACTAGAAAAAGACGATAAATCGCCATTCGTGAGTAGCGCAACGTATGACAAAAATGAAGTTTTTGCATTTGAACCGGATAAAATAAAACAAATTTCATCGGGGAGCAATAGCCCAATCGTCGAGGTGAGAGTCCAGCCTCATAACGAACTGAAATTCAATGTTTTAGACAGAAATTTCAATAATAACGTGACTCCGGTTTCTCCTAAAGTAGCGCTGGGCCGGAATCATCCAGAACACGTTCGCACGAGTTCTCTCGACGTTGGCAACGAAAGCAAATGCAATACGAACCTGAGGAGGTATCGATCCGTGAATACCAAGTTGAATATTTGCAGCGCATCGGACGTTTCGAATATCGATACGCAACAAGAACGATCGGAATTGCAGAGTTCGCCGAGGATTCTAGAATGCAGCAGCGCGAATGAAAAATCGTCAGGAACCAAGTTCAACTTTTCGCCAAAACTACTGAGTGACAATCTGAATTCTCCTAAATTTTTCACCCCCACAGACAGATTTAGCCCGAGATTTTTCGCAGAGGGTAGTCCAAAATCTGTGTACTATGACAGCGTGCGATCACCCAAATTCTTCCCGGACACACCGAGATCGCCCGTCACAAACGACGAAAAAAGTTCTTTATCGCCGAAAGCTTTCACAGAACACCGTAACAGTAGAAATAATAGTCCAAAATTATACGGAACTTACGACCAACTGTCACCGAGGATATTACTGGGAAAACCGAGAAGTCCTAAAGTGCACAGTGGAAATAAAGAAAACTACTTTGATTTTGACAGTAATGCGACAACAAATGCGGAATTCTCTCGACAAAACACCTTAGACGAAGTGGATAACGCTTCATCTGTTCTCAAAAAGCCAAATTATATCCAAAGGTATGCCGGAAGAAAGTCTATCGAGCGGGAAAGAGTCACACAGACTGAAAAGCTTGATATACGAAGGTACAGGCGACACAACAGTTGCGACACTTATAACAGAAACTTCGAAAACGGTAATGATTATAGCAAACTCAGAACAGTTCCGAATGATAACGAAAAACCGAAACAAGTTCTCGACAATATGCAAGTCGACGATAACAGCGAAGACGTAGTAGATTGTTGCGTTCAGATCAAATCTATAAGAATATCACCGAATACTCCAGACGAAAAATCAGAAAATACTCAGACTCTAATGCTGTCGCATCCTCACACCGCACACGAAAGGCGGCAACGGTTAAAATCCATATCTCTAGACTCGGACAATGCCAAAATCATAGAACTAAACCTAGGTCTTCCAATAGCAAAGCATATGAAACAAGATAATTTAAACGAAGCATTACAAGATTACAGTTCGTCGTGCTGTAACGTCAAAAGATCCGGAACTTGCGATCCGGGAGGTCAATCCAAGTTTAAATTTGATAATGTCGAAATATCCAAAGTGGAAAGCAAGGATTTCTACTCGGAGGATCCAAAGTATTCCCCTGATATTGGATCTCTGAAAAAATCACTTCGAGATAGTTCCGACACTAAGTCCTTTATCGACATGCCGAGATTCTCGCCCAAAGAATTTGAAGTGACTATCACTGTGGACGAAGACCAAACTGCAGACAATGCGAATCAGAAACGAAAAGGCAATAAAAACCTTCGAAACTTGACAATAGACTTGACGAGGCGGGATTCAGACTTGGAAAAGGAGGTACTAGAATTTGAGAAATTATACACAGATTGCGAGGAAAAGAAAGTTAAAACGCCCACTTTGAAAATTAAAGCGACCTCGTTAGATTCTTCCGAGTCGATAAACCTATCGCTTCCGCAAAAAAAGATGTTAGAAGTCCCTCAGAATTCCATTTCGGTACCCAACACTCCCAAGAGGCAGTTGAAGAGGATATTAGCTCAAAAGAGTATGGCGAAACCTCACGAACTACATTCTGGAGCGAAAATGGGTTATAACTCCTTACAATGTGACCAGAGAAGGTTCAATAAATGGCAACCGGTGTTTTTAGACAGTGGGATATTCTTAAAAGAAAACCACGCAAATCTAATGCTGTACCAACCGGGTACGTCTCGGGCAAATGCTAGAAGAATGGGTTCTTTCGATGAGAGTATGGCAGACTTTGCCGAACACCCTCCAGAAATCAACATTTGTAACGAATGCGAATCGAATACTGATTCGCAAACCTTAGGGTCTACTTTGGGCGCATTTAAACAGAATTTGAGCGTATCGAGCACAAATTTGAAGACACTGCCCGAAGGTGTACCCTCGAACGACTTTGAACCCACTGCTGACGAGAAGTTATCTAAAAAAGTCCTCTATCGTAGAGGATCTAATCAAAGTCTCAAAATAAGCCTCGACTGCGGCCAGTCGAGTTGCGCGGGGAAGTATTCAACGCTAAGTCTTCAAAGTTCAAATTGCTCCATCAACAGCGTTGGATTATCGTGTCACAATCTATCTTCCATCAGGAATAGTGCTTCTAATTTTAGCCTAAACACAGACAACAGACAGAAAAAAATGTTAGAACGAAGGAACTCAAACCAAAGTCTAACGCTAAACGCTGATCATTTGACACCTATAACGAGAATTATAGGATCTTCAAATGTAAATCTGCAAACATCAAATACAAACTTGAACGAACAACAATGCCAGCCGGTTAAGAACTGCTTATTGCAACGTAGAGGTTCCAACAACAGCCTAACTCTAAACATACAAAATTCCAATTCAAATCTAACACGATTCTCGAGTAACAGTTCTTTGAATGTGAACAAAGATGCAAGAATGGGCCAGAGAAAAGGTCTTCTAGAAAGAAGAAGTTCGAACACTTCGTTAACACTAAACATAAACAATTCAAACCCACAGCTGACTACGAGTCGCGGACTCAGCATATCCAACTACAATCTGAATGGCTCCACGTGCAACTTAAGTCTCAACAATAGCAACCAAAGTATTAACACGGAACATAAAAAAGGTATCCTAGAACGCCGAAGCTCAAATACTTCACTTACAATTAATATACAAAACCAAGAAGTCCCGAGAGACATCGAAGTGGACGAAAAAGTCTTAGAATGCAATCCTCAGATCATGCAGCAACGAGATATGCACAGAAAGTCACTGAGCACCGAAAACTTAATCCCAAAATCGTACAAGAACCGCATTCACTCGATGAAGAACAACGAAAACCAATGCCTTTCGTTTGGATCGCATGACAATCTATGGTCAAACTCATACGCGGAAAGCGAAGCCTTCCAAGATAACTACGGTCAAAATCTGACTTATGTGTGCGGCGATCCCGAAAATGAGATCATATACGCATTCGGCGCTAGACCAACCTTCGACGAAAGCCAAGCGGCTGTTCGGAATATAACAACTAAACCATTGAGCCCACAAACTACATCCGAAGACTTCAAGGCGTACCTCGCGAACATCCAGCACCTACAGAATGCATCGAGCGTCTTAACCCGAAAACAGCTAAAAGATTTGAACAATGTTTTCCAGAATGGATACTCCAAGGTAAAATGCGACGGTTCGGACGAAAATGGGCATCGTTGCAGCCCTAGGGGTGACATTTCAAAGGACAATCCCCAAATGTCTTTCCCAGAACCTGACCTGCCGTGCTCCGAGTACCAGAAAACGTTATTGCGGAACCTTCACAAAGAGTTTTGGGATCTGCCGTCGAACTTCCAAGAGAAGCCGATGGTGTTCGGATCACATCCAAAGAATCGCTACAAGACGATATTGCCGAATGAACACTCTAGGTTCATCCTGAAGCCGGAGGGAGGGGAGAGCGGCGAGGGTTACGTTAATGCCAATTTTATTAAGGTGAGTTATCTAATATTGTTATTTATTAAGTGAAGTGAAAAATCGTGAGGGGAAGTCTTAAAGCTTGGCATTCATAAAACACTATGAAATATCGGCACAATTGTCAGATTTCCAAGTTTCTTCTGCAGCCTTTTTAATCATCATCAATGTGTACCCATACACTGATCAGGACGGTCCTATGGGTGGAAAATGGTCAGTAAAATCAGTAAAAGTCAGTTTTTTTACTGTGGTCAGTAAAAATTAGTTTTTTCCAAAAATGTTCATTAAAGTCAGTATTTTGAGGATCAGAGGCCACGTTCCTACAAAATTGGTGTGGTTAACAAGTCAAAATCGACTTACTTCTACCAAATATTTAATAAATAATTTCGCCTGCCCAGTGATATGATTGTATTATAATTTTAACATGTCTTTCAAAGGCACCGCCTTAATGATTTTCACTTCTCCGGAATGTTTCATAAAAAGTTTCGGTCTCGTTTCGCTCCCCCAATGGTGTGATTACGTCTTAATAGAGATCTTCCTTCATAAGAGGGTGACCAACGTAGATTGTACTCATCTCAAGAAGGCGCGTAAATAAAACTTTAAATAATTAATAACAAATATTTCAAGAAGAATAATGAAAATTCAGAAAAGCGAATTTATCAGTAGGTTGTCTATGAGTAATATGAGATGTTGTATTTTAGTCTGTGCCACTCCGATTGAGCTATAATTTCCAAAATGTTGCGATTTTCGTATTATTTCTAAATTATAGCTCAATCGGAATGGCACAGACTGACATACAATATCTCATGTTACAGATAGATCACCTACCGATAAATTCGCTTTTCTGAATTTTCATTAAACTTCTTGAAATTTGTGTTATTAATTATTTGAAGTTATATTTACGCGCTTTCTTGAGATGAGTAAAATCTGCGTTGTTCACCCTATTAAGGCACTGCCCTGATGATTTTGACTTACTTCTCCGGAATGTTTCATAAAAAGTTTGTCTCGTTTCGCTCGCCCAATGGTGTGATTACATCTTAATAGTTTGCTTTCTTCAAAGGCACTGCCCTGATGATTTTGACTTCTTCCAAATATTGAATATAAAAAAAATTCACCTGTCCAGTGATATGATAGAATTATAATATTTAACTTTCTTTTCAAAGGCACCGCCTTGATTATTTTGACTTTTCTTCAGAATATTTCATAAAAAATTTCAGGCTCACTTCGCTCAGACAGATGAGGTTTTAGTACTAAAATTAGTGAGCTTTAATATTTTTACATTAGTTGTTTAATAACACTGTAGCGTACAATTTTCGTTAGCTGTACTGTTAGCAACGCCTCCGATGTCGTGGTCTCATTAATATCACCCTAGGACTGCCTTTAGAATTTGTGCTAAATGGCCGCTGACACTCCGGTGAAGGAAAACATTGTGAGGAAACCCACCTCCAAGCCAGTTGGTCACCGTGTAAGTGTATGACTGAAATCCTCTCATATCATGTAAATGAGAGAGGCCTGTACCCAGCAGTGGGGCGTATAAAATGGCTGCAAAAAAAGAAAAGAAAGAAGATCTGAAAACTTAGACTTTATTTTTGTCTATATTACGACGGCACTGGGAATTAACAACGCGGAAAATTGTTCAAAAGTCACATTTAATCATCTCGTTTTTAAATTTTTTTACATTGTCGAACGGCGGCCCCGTTGGCCCTAGGCGACCAGGACCAAATAGGTTACTTTATGGAAAGGACAAGTTCGCAGCACCGGCGCGCATTAATGATGCGATCTATGATGGTTGCTGAAGCAAAGGACGTATGTCGGGATTGTGTCAAAACCACTTAATTTTCTCTGGCTACCCCTCCGGGTAAAATGTGTGACGGTATGTACGAGTAGTCCTGATAATTTCATTTTGTTTCCAGGGGCACGAATACACGAAAAACAGCTACATCGCTACGCAAGGTCCACTCCAGAACACCATCTATGACTTCTGGCTCATGGTTCACCAGAACCGCTGCAATTTCACAACCTGCGCGGCCCAAACCGACGGCTCACCGTCTTTTAGTTCTCGTGGAGATGAATCGCCCGTTCAAAAAATTGTAATGCTCACAAATTTCATAGAGAACAATAGACAAAAATGTGAGAAATACTTTCCTCTGGAAATCGACGAAGAAATCGCGTTTGAATATCCTGGAATCGAACCGGGTATTTTTAATGATACGCCGAATACGGAAAGCGTTAGTAATAGTTTTATTATTAAGAATGAAGGCGTTATAAAAAAGACAGGATATACTATTCGGAGGTTACACGTGACATATCGTAAAGGTAACGAAGAATCCAATATTGTATCTGAAGAAACGATCGTGTATCACTATTGGTTCCATAATTGGGCAGACCATAAATGCCCTAAAGACGTAAACGCGTTGTTGAATCTAAGTTTAGACGTGTTGAAGAACGGGCCGTGCGATTTTGATAACGAAACGAACGAAAATGAATCGCCGCCGACCAAATTTGTTTTCCCGCCTTTAAGCCCTCTCGAAAGCTGCAGCAAGGGCGCGAAATCTCTAGAGTTCGACGACGAATCTTCGCCACCGACCATTGTGCACTGTTCGGCCGGAATCGGTCGCACCGGCTGCCTCATAGCGATACTAAACGGTATCAAACAGCTCAGCTACGACCAAAAAGTGGATATTTTGGGGATAGTGTGCAATATGAGATTGAATCGAGGCGGAATGGTGCAGAATTCTGAGCAATACGAATTGATACACAAAGTATTGTGCTTGTATGAACAAATCTGTTTGCCAAACTTATGAGTCGTCGATACGTTTACGATGGAATTTACCGAAGAAAACGCATCGGGGTTTTAAACCGATAGATGTAGCTGCATCGGAGTCTTAAACCGATACACTTAATTGCATCCGTGTTTTAAACGGAAAAATGTAACTGCATCGGGTTTTAAACCGATAAATGTAATTGCATCGGGTTCTAAACCGATAAATGTAACTGCATTGGGTTTTAAACCAATAAATGTAACTGCTTCTTTGAAAGTCTGAATGCTTTCAAATGTAGCGTTATCGTGACGGCGTAGAATCTTTTGGATTTTTTTATTTGATCTGTTTTAATAGTCTTTTAATATTTTATACATTGGTTTTCGCGTTACTAACTAGGACCCTAGAATAAATTAATGTTTTTTTAGTATTTATTTGTATTCCTATGTAAATAGCTATTTATTGGGAGGTGTTTTAATATTTTTAAGATATGTAAAATGTAGTGGATAACACTTGTATTATTGTTATTTTATACAGTTTGCCCATTGTGAAGTGCTGTCAAACGTGTAAAATTTTGTGTGGAATTTGGACACACATTACTACGAGCAAAGAAAATAAATGTAGGAATAATACCATACAAAAAGTGGAGCTGAACAAATTGTTATTTTGTTGGTGGCGAAAATTAATTAAACAACTTTTAATATTTGTACGGAAGGAGTTCTCTTTGTACTGTTACACAAACTATTATTCAATATTGTGTTATGGTCGTTGTTTCGTTCTTCATTCGTGATGGAGTGATGACAGTCATATTAAAAAAAAAACTATTATACTGAAACTTATTTTTACTTTTGAGCGACTGTAATTAGAAAGAAAGTATTTTTACATTATAATATGTGTCCTCTATTTTTTTTCTTTGGTCGTAGCAACTTTATGGATAATTTTATGAAATTTATGGATTTGAAATTAAAATCCTTTAGTTTTCAAATTTACATTTGCATGGATAGCGGATATCGGAATTTGTAAATATTTTGACAGTTCTCCATTTTGTAGAAATAATATTATCATGGGGCGAGCAATTTAAAATGTTAGTGTCTAGTCCAGTGTTGCCAGAATTTAAACACTAATGTGACATTTGGTATTTATGGCAATTCGGATGACATTGGGGGTTTACATCTTTTTTAAGCAACTATAGGGGTAAATGTGTACAGCATATATGTATATGCATGGGTACAAAATATATTTGATTTAGGTTTCATAAAAAAAATTAAGACCATATTTTATTATAAAATCAAAAATCGTGCATCCAACGTACTTTATTTAAACTAAATTAACCCCTAAAGCGGAGAAAGTGAAAATTAACCCCCGTTTAGTAATTTAAGTGTCTTTTGATAAACGCACGTAAAGTTTTTTAAGCGCTGTTGATTTTTAATTTTTTATTGACATAGTTGTGTGTTTTTATAAAAAAGTTATTACACGAAATATCTCGATGTGAATTTTTACGAATTTTTTTAAATATTTTCTCGCATGTAAATAGCATCGTCGTACTTTTACCAATTTTTATTTTCACCTGTTTTTATTTCTTTTTTATTTAAATTAACATGAATGGCTACATCACCCCAATGGTAGGTAGGTGCCGTGCCGGCGCTTCCCCCTAATCGAGCTGGCTACAATGAACTGTACGGAAAACTCGAAACTGTTTTCAATAGCAAGTTTGGCCTTCAGTACAGTGGTACGAATGGGTGGGTTAAACCCTATTTGGAGGGGAAGTGACCTACAGTTTTATGTGAAATCTGAACCACGGCCAGCCTCAACGGTGGGACGTTCACCCATCCCTGGCCTTACCGCGTCCAGCTTGGCTTAAGCTCGATAAGTAAATACTGAGCCGTCGCACCACCGAGCTACCGACGCCGACAAATTTTATTGACGAACTACATTGACCCTGCTATACAAGGAATGTATTGAACTCGGCACTCAATTTCTTCACCGAACTTATCCGGGCCCATTGGAGAAGTGTGTCGAACGAGGTTGGGACCAAAACGGTGGCGCCGCAAGACACCATCGTACACTACGTTTCGGTTCGCTGCAAGCCCTCTTCAGCTAGTCCTGTGATAACTAGTACATGGAGAATTACTACTCTTGTCCCGCCCTCGACCGCCTGTCTCTACCTATCCATATCCTGTACTAAAACAAATCTGAACGTGTTGAACTCTGCACTCAATGGCTTCACCGAACATATCCGGGCCCATTGGCAGTAGAAAAGGGCGTCCATCGAGGTTTATAATACTACACTGACCGTATTTACGCTCTTACCTAGAAATGTCTCTATGCGTAACTGCGAGTGCCCTGAGTCGATTCCGACCTCACCTTTTTACTTTAGGTGTACGCGTAGCAGATGGGGGAATGTATCCCTTTACTGTAGACCTGCCTAAAGTGCGAACTGAGCGCTCTAGCATTTCTTTTATCTTCCGCACTGTCAAACTCGCGTTTCCTCCCGATGTGTTCCCTGCACCTGTCACTTCCGGCACGGTTCGGTATTTCATTGGTTTCTACCACCTTTCTCTCAATTTCGGAATACAAGTCAAGAAATATTTTTTTTTACATAATTTTTCCGATTTATATACGTGGGAATGAGCGTTACACAACCAGTTTTGGATCCCTTAGGATAAATTATCAACTATTTAGCAACTCGGAATGCAGCCCTTAGAAAAACCAAATGTGTTGTAATATTTTGGACTCTTTGCTTGAACTCTGCCACATCTCAGATTTGAAAACCTGCGGTTTCCAATAATGAATTAGACAAATATTTTGAATAAAAATTCAGAATTTTATTGGTTTTACTTTTTATTGTATGTGTATTTATTTTGTGATGAATAATATTTATTTAAAGAAATTATTCATAGGAAAATATAATATAATAAGCGAAATATTGATAATGTAATTTTTTTTATTTCAAATTTTAGCAAACAATATAGCACGGACAATTTTTCACTATGGCCAAAAAAAGGTATACCGTTATGAAAAAAAATTATAAACAAGACTTAAGCGAACTATCCCCGATTCTTTTTTAGTATCATTAGGAGCCTTCAAAATTTTGTCGAGATCCGACCATGGGATCCAAATGCACAGACAACCACGACTACAACGTGAGCCTTTTGCCCACATTATACGACATTATATTACATTATTATACATATAGTCTTCTATGTAAGATTAACAAAAATGTATACCACATCCCAGAAACAGTAGTCAGGTTTTTTTTTCTAAAATTATTTTAAGGAAGGGTCAAACGGGGCCTCCCTTGGCGAACATATCATGACCCAATAGGTTAACTTCTACGAGGGACGATTTGGCAGCACCCGCAACCGGCATGTATGAAGCGATGCCCGACAGTGGAGGAAGCAAAGGATGTGTGTCAGGAACGTGTCAAATGGCGCTCGATTGTCTCTGCCTACACCTCTGGGGAAGAGGCGTGATGGTGTGTAAAACTATTTTAATGAAAAGGAGTAGAGTCTCCTTTCTTCATAACGGCGTAACTTTTTCCTGGGCACTCCCGATCCCTAATCATAGTAAAAAATATCTAAAATACATATTATCCTTTTCGAAAACATAATTTATGTCTTTAATATTGTTCAAGTACGAGTTTAAAGATTATTACAATTTAAAAAGTCATCCTAAGAAAAATGTGAAATAGGTACAAAATTATATATTATATTTATAGGATTTGATGTGCGTGTTATATAATAATAATAATTACATATTAAATGTATTTGATGGTCATTAGTTATATTTAGTGTAACTTTGAGATTAATGAAAACCAGAACACCAAACTATTTGAATATAAGTTTTTTTTAAATAATAAGTAACACAAGAATACATAATATTATAAAGTATTATGTAATATTGCGTAATGTACGAAGATATATTTAGATAAATTATAGTCAATGTAGAGGTTGTAAAAGTGAATGTAAGGGAATGTGTTACATAATTAATTTTTAATTCAATATAAATAAAAATACGAAAATTATGTAATGTTTTTTCATTATAAATATTTTACTCCATTAGTTACATTTAGTCCGTTAATTACAGTTAGTCCGTATGATGCCGCCGCTGTCTTGATGATTGTCTTCTCCCCAATATTTCATAAACAAATTTGGGTACGCCTCGCTAACGAAATGATGTAATTACTTTGCGATAGTTTTTTTCCTTCCAAACGCACCACCCTGATGGTGGTGACATCCATTTTATAAACAATTTTGGGCTCTCTTTGCGCTCTTCGTTCGCCAGGCCTATAATTAGTTTGTATCGATCAAGACCACAGGTCACACTTGGCCAGTTTTTGTTGTGTCATCATGATTAAATTTGACTAGTACACATTCATGACGACACTGAATCGTATTGTGATCATAACCCTTCCTTTTGCTTCGCCGTAGTCGGGTAAAAACCGCAACGCGATAAAGTAAGCTATTTCATTTATTTAGTGTACAAAGTAAAAAAAATTAATATAATTCAAAATGGCGTGCATTAGATGTCAAATTATTAAAATCGTTCTATAATCTGCGTTGAGAGCTGACAAAACTGATTTAAAAAATATAGCACATTTTTTTTAGCAACGTGACGTTGAGACCTAAATTGTGCTCCTTCACTCAAAATGTACAAGATTAGGGCACCACAACCCCCTAACTGAATCCCCTTGGGGATTGTGGTGAACTCATTGGTTCATGACAATCAAACTGTACTTTGGTACTTCCAATGGAACTGTAAGTTTAATAAGCATGTAGTGCTTGTTAAACTTACAGTTCCATGAGAAACTTAAGGTGACTGCGATCATTGCGAAAAACCAACCCCCACCCTAAATCTTACTTTTGAAATAACTTTGAAATTCTTGTAATTTTTCAGAAAAATGTTTTTCACAAGCATGCGGTTAAACAGTCCGCGTGCTTGTGCAAAACTTTTTTCAGCACAATAACAACAATGAAAAAAATATTTTAAAACTTAGAGACATTGGGGTATTTTATGAAGGTCGGCAGTAGTCCTCTTAACAATCCGAAAGAACACAACTTTAAAGTTAACAAGTACTGCAACTTGGTAGACCGGATAGTGAGAAATGGTTTCAAGACTG
>WYDE02216138.1:0-15374 GCA_009867175.2 Adela reaumurella
AGAAGTACCGTGCCAAGGTGAGAGGTGGCGAGCCTGTCGCCCTTTAGCACGGCATCTTGTCCTTATCACTTAGTCGCGTTTTACGACATGCATGGGAAGAGATGCAGTGGGGTCATTCTTTTAAGTGCCGGCTCCACACGGATGTTTGAATACCTCCTCCCGCGCGAACCCACGTCAGCGCCTATCTATAAAATTGATATAAGTAGCGCGTTAAACAAACCCAATTTTCTCCTAAAACCATCAAAATTAATTTCCAAACTTTTGCATATTGATAATGAGTGTAATGTTAGGGTCACGTAGCCGTAGACTTGTGAACTCTAATTCTATAATCATCTTTTAATCGCCTTTATAACAAATAAGTACCTAAATATTACCTAACGCAACAGACGAAAGTTTCTAAACCTTTTAACATAGGCAAATATAGGTAATTAATGTACTGTACTTAATCACCGATTCTCATTTAATTTTTTTCTAAACAACCAAAGGTACATTTTACCCATGGGCTAAAATTTTCATTTTTTGCGAGAAGTCTTGGGTGTGGACACATGTGGCATCCCACACGAAAGCCCGCCTCCTCCACCAGGTAATGAGGGTCATACCGTCAGGGTCAGGTCACTTAGCGTCAAACCGATGAAATATCCACGTTGCCCAGCGCCCTTTTTTGTGTCATATAGGTAGGACGGAGTGGCGTGACAGCCGAACATCACTCTTACAGCTAAGATCGTGAAGACCCTTAGCATCAAATGTTACGCAAATGCAAGACTGTGGTTGGCAAATGTCACAGCCCAGGCGCAGGTCGACTGCAATACGTAAGGTGTTGTCGTCTAGAGGTTTGCCAACGTTGGCAGACGGAAAGATCCCCAAACAGTGGCCGTATTCTTTGCAAGCAGGTGATCAATCTGTGACTCTTGTGTTTTTCGCAACAGATTTCTGTTCCAGGCTTTCTGACAACCGACGTCGGGAGTTTCACAATCAGGCGAGATGGAATTTCAGGAGTTGCTCGCCTCCCGCCGATGGGAAATATCCGAGCCATCACCTTGATGGGGTAATATTGCTAGTGCTTTTGGAGTAGAGACGCACTAGGCTCGTGTAGACCGGACGTGTGACGGCTTTTCGAGGAGTGGTCACCGCGCCTGTTCGAGATCTCGGCTGGTATTTTGGTCAACGTCTGAACCTCGCTGCTCGACCGGATAAGGGTAGCATTTTGGGTCACATGACTGCGAACTCTTGGAGATTTTTTCTATAAGTAATTTAATTAATTTTTAGAATTTAGATTTACTTTGAATATTATTGCAGTTTTTATGTAAGATTTAGCATTGTGTCATTAATTTAAGCAAGTTTACACTAATCTAAACATTTCAATAAAAGAGCAGTTTATTTTTCATTAATTTTATTGTAATTGTAACGTGCGATGATAAGATTGCTCACTTTATTATCAGATTTTCACTTAAATTATTATATTTAATTATCTATCAGTGAATGACGACAACACAATTTATTATTTCAGCTTACTTTGTACGCACTTAGGTACTTACTCTTAAAACTTAACTAATATTTGTCTAACTTTTTCTCTTATCATTAACATTCTCGTGAAATTGCCTCTGCATATGTCAAAAAATGTCACCTCGTGAAAGGATGTATCGGGATAATACTGAACGAGGATCACGAAACAGTCTTTTATAAACAGCATGCCTTAATTTATGTACCTACCTATATATGAAATATTTCACTACATACTACTTCACTTAAGTAGACTATTAAAAGTTTGTACATTTCAATTAATATTATTAAAAAATGTCTTTCGTCCGAAGTCAACGAGATTTCCAGATGTAGTAAAACCCATGAGAGAGTCAATGAAAAAATGTTCTAAAATTCGCATTGCACACCGCATCCCGTTTCACTGCCAATCCCCAAACTTTTTAATATTTTTCCATAACCACGCTCGCGTAGTCAATAAGCCACCCCAGCAGTCTCAAATCTCTGTCTCGGGAGTCAAGGAAGAAGCCTTGGGTTGTATCTGCCCACGTACAGAATGATTCCCGAAGGGTTGTGTCGCACGAAGTACAGGAAAGGTCGGTCGAACTTGAGGCGCGCCGGCTGTGGTGGCGCGGCGCGCGAGGGCAAGCGCGCCTGGCGAGGGCGCAGGTGCAGAGGCAGGAGCGCCGCACCGAGGTCGTGCGGGTCGTGGAACGAACGCTGGTAATCCCGCGGCTCATCCCAGAATCGAGAATTCCTTCTTTTCCTACTCGCGTCTCGTAACTCCGGATACTCTTCTATGTGATGCTGCTCACCGACCGGGCCCTCGCCGCAAGTCACAAAAGTACTCGTCTCGATCATATCCGAAAGGTACAGGTCCTTGGAAGGCCCGTTCAAACCGCCCAAATCGGCTTTCGAGGGGTCGAAGATGTCGTGGAGTCCCATGCCTCTGAGTGCAGCCGATACGTTAAAAACGGATCTGTGGGAGAACCTCGGGATTTGCAGTTCGAGGCCCGGACGCGGAAGAAGAGTGCGCAGTAGTCGGTACCATTCTGTAGCGGTGGGGATGGAGTTGAGAAGTTTCTTCTCCAGTTTCTCTAGATCGTCTGCGTGCACGGTGTTGCCCTGCTGGCCGGGCATGAGGAGGACTGTGGACACGACGGAGCTGGCGGTGCCGACGGCGGCGGCCGTGGCGTCCAGCACGGGATCGTAGCCCGCGAGGAACCCGGCGCGATACACCACTGCCGGCACAGGCACCAGGCGACGTTGTCTCACAGACGGCGACACCACGAAATACATTTCTCCATCGCGGCCTTCTACCGAAGAACCCGTGCAATCAGTCTGCAAAAAAAAATCATTTTAATAAAATAATTATATAGCTTTAAAATATAACCTGCTGAAAATAATATAATATAGAGTGAAAAACTAATTTGTAAGCAAAAACTGTGGATGAAGAAGACATAAAGACAAGGATAGAGAAAATGTAAGGTGAGAGAATTTAAATTTAGATGAAACGGGAAATTTAGTGGGGTTTACCCTACTGTTTATTTTTAGTTTTGAATAGAGATAGAGAGTGTTCTAGGCTATTCGTAGCCATTGCGTTGCTCACTAAATATAACAACGACGACGATAAACGCACACCATGGATTAGAGACTATTAATAATGAAATATTTTACAGACATTATTTTACTACGTAATATTATGAAGACGTGTCATAAATACGTGATGGAACGAAAACGAAAACAAGAGAACTACAACGCACGTCCGGTCCGCGCTGTGACGCCTTTGTCGTTCTTGGATAAAGTTAACTTTTTAGGGTTCCGTACCCAAAGGGTAAAAAACTCAGCTGTATGTCCGTGTGTGTATTTTTTCTACCGTAATAGCTAAACACTTGAAAATGGAACAACTAGAGGAGAACGTAAATACTTCTGTTAAACCTACACAATGAGGCAGAAAGACGTATTCAACAGGGTTGAGCGGCCTTCGCAAAACTGAAATAGTTCTAAATTCTTCAATTCCGCAAAATCTCAAGCCGAAGATTTTTTTTATTGAGAGCGTGAAATATGGCGCCAGCAACCCAGAAGGTGATTAACGACGCCCATAGACATTTGATTTTAGCGGGGGTTCCAAATGCCATGTCGGCCTGACGGGTGCCAATTCGCGGGCGGTTTCGAAACGTCGAGCATCTGAACGCTCTACTATCGCGGGTAAGCCGTTATCTTATTAGATAACGGCTAATAACTTAAGTGTAAATAAACAAATTAATAAACCAACAAACACACTTTGATTTACAAAGCTTTTTAATTCTGCGGCTTTGCCGCGCGCGGCATGGTGGTCGCACGCTTATGAAGAAGATTGGTCATGTAGAGTATCCGCGTACATCGCGTTCCACACCAGCGGACGACACTGCATTCATTGTCCAATTTTAAAACTGCCCACGTAAACCTTATCCACCTACGAACTGGTATGGCACCCTCGAGATGATTGTCTGAATTGGAGCATGCGCTCCGGCCCCTCCGGCCCCTGCGCGTGTCGTGCAGTCTCTTATGATCATCGTGGATATTCCGAGACACGAGACCTCTCTTGAGCTTTACTGGTATATGGAAGAAAGCGAGAGAGGGGATACTGATTTTATTTCCCTAGGCGTTTCGGGCTCCTGCGGGAGCCCTATACCTGGTGTGTTTACCTTCACCGGAGTTTAAACGGAAACATAGCACAAATTGTAAGGTTATAAATACGTGCTGTCGTGTCTAACCGTGGGCATGAGAAGTGGAGCTCTCAACCGCCAGGCGTCAGGCCACGCTTATTCTCCAAGTTTGGTATTCAACGCAAGGCTTTTTAAACTTTGAAGAATAGACAACAGAGTTTATTTTCGTGTAATGACATGATCAATGATAACTTTGAAACTTACCTCCAAAATGTTGGCCGAAAAAGCTGCTAGAGGCGGTTTCATCGTAATGTCGTTAGTTTTGATATATTCGTTTATCTTTCCCCAAGTATGTCTTTTTACCAGCAAGTTTGTCCTTCTTCGTATAATGTCATTAATTAACTTGAAATTGATTTCTTCGACGTGGCCATTATAAAAGTGCTGCGCTCGTTCTTTGTAAAATGTCAACAGTTTCCCTTGGTTTCGATCACTATATAATTCTCTCACGAAAACGGAAACTGCCACTCCTGATTCCGGATTGGCTTCGATGGAATCCGATATATTCTTCAATGTAAAATGCGGATTAAATGTGACCATGTCGTCGAGTTTTAATATATCATTCATTTCGCCAGACGTTGCTCCGCGGGCACCCATGAACATCATAGCCAACATCGACGTTATAGAATAAGGCGATAGTATAAAACTTCGTCTCTTGTCTATATTTTCAACAGCTGAGTTCCAATATCTGAATGCCAATTCATTGCACAAATCAATAAACTGGTACACGTCTTCTCCAAGATGTTTGATAGTCACTTGCAGCCCTTGGTTTTCTTTAGAACCATTTAAATTTATTTCTTTGTTAAAACCATTTGCGAATTCAGGAATGTGAGGAATATTTGCGCCATCAGAATTACTTTCATCGTTTAAAATTGGTATTTCGTTTCCTCGCGGAGGTGGTACTGTGGGCACAAGTTTCCATGAATCATTTTTAGTAGAATCTGTGTATTCCTTATCGTCGATATTCACCTTTTGAATTTTCTTTTTGGCATCGTTCACTTTTTGCTGCTGCTTCTGTGACGTTTCAGTTGACTGGTTCTCAGTTAATTTGTTTTCAATTGGAACTTTGTCACCAGTTACGTTGGCTATTTGATCTTGTAGAAGCTGAATATTAGGTTCTTTTGTTGTTTTATTCTGATCATTAGAAAACATTTGGTCAAATAGATTTGTTTCGTTTCCAGGACCGATTCGATTATTAAGAATTGGAATCGGGAAAACCTTCGTAGAGACAGATATCTTTGTTGTATTAGGTATTTCGGTGTTCACTGGTACAATTATTTCTGTTGAACTAGTTTTATCACTTTGAGATGATTCCTTTCGTATTTCAGCACTTTCCTTGTAGTGTTCCTCTTTTGGTGATTGCTGCGTCGAAAGAGTCGTTGGTGAAGGTGTAAATAGTTCAATTGAATCTTGAATTTCAGTTATTGTATCGTTTTTGGATATATATTGGTCATTGATGCTGTTTGAAATTGAATTAACGACAGCCGGTATATTTTTCTTAGCATTTGCGTTATCTGCATTTATTGTATGGTTTTCAATGGATAAATTAGATTTGGTGATAGGGTCCGTATTAGTACTGTAGTTTAACGTGCTTTCAGTGATTGTATTCATGTTATTGCTTATTGTGGTCTGTACAATATTATTTGGCAATTGATTTACTACTTGAGATAACAAATCAGACATTGATTCTGTTAAAATTTCATCAACTTGTGTATTAGCTTCGGCAGAGTTCACAGAAATTTTTGTTGGTGTATGGACAGATTTTATTCCTTCAGTTGTAGGAGATGCAATAGGTTTTGCCAATACAGTAGTATGTGTCTCTTGAGGAGATAATGATGATGATGAGTCATGAACTGTTTGAAGACCTTGGGGATCGCTAGTTGAAATTTTTATGAAAGTGTTGTTTAATTTATCATTCGGTGATTTTGGGGTTGTAGTGGCATCTGGTAAGTCGAGATCTATATTGTCTTTTACTTCTGCTTCTAATCCTCCGTCATTATTTTGTATAACAAAACCCTTTTCGAGGTCTGAAGCTATTTGACTTATACTTACAGCTACATCAAAACTCGGAACCATTTCATGTTGAAATTTGTCAGATGGGTTCTCTTGTTTAGTCACATCTTCCTCCGATGTAGAATTATTATGTGAAGATATCACGTCAGTAGTTGTGTGAGCCGTCGAAGGAGAGACCGACTGCGTAGTAAGGGTTGTGCCATTTCCATTTTTCGTTCCGTCGAATTCCGATAACGTAAACGAGACTTTTGGTATTTCCGTCGTAGAAGAGAAGATATTGCTTGAAGGCCGATACGTCGTTACAGAAACTAGAGGTGGAACCGTTGTAGTCATTATTTTGACTGAATCTGGAACCCTTTTTGTAGGTGAGAAACCATTAGTAATTGAGGTTGTAACTCCGTATGCCGTTAATGGTTTCGCCGTAGTAGGTCCGAGTCGTGTAATTTCTACATAACTTGTTTCCGTTGTGGTAGATGCCAAGATGTGCGAATTTTTGTTAGAATTTCCAGGTTTTTTCGATGCGGTCTCTGGTTTTCTCTGAACAAATTTGTGTATTGGTTCAGCAGTGCTTATCTTTTCATAAGAATTGTTTTCTGGCGATAATTGACTTGGTTGATTAAGTATAATTTTAGTAGTGGTAGGCTTCTTCGTTGTTGTTGTGGTTGGATTAGGCGTAGTCGTCGTAGTTATTGTTGTCGTAGGCTTGGGTGTAGTCGACGTAGTTGTTGTTGTGGTAGGCTTGGGTGTAGTCGTCGTAGTTGTTGTTGTGGTAGGTTTGGATGTAGTCGTCATTGTTATTATAGTAGTTGGCTTAGGTGTAGTCGTTGTTGTTGTTGTTTTTTCATTTTTAGTAGTACTCGTACTTTTGCTAGTCAGTGGCTCATTATTTTGCTCTTCCTTGAATTCTAATGGAGGATTATTCTTAGAGTTTTCAATATTGTCTGCATCCGGATCCTCCTTGCTTGTGACTATGTCGGTACTGTGAATTGGTTTTGTGCCAAAATCGATCGTGTCCGTTTCTGGGGTTCCAAAAGAACTAGAAAGCTTATCTGGGACGATCTCCACACCAGTATTTCCAAAAATTGACGGCAAAATCATGCTCCAAGAATTTGATACGTCTGGAGTATCAAACGTTGTAGGGTTCGGCGGATTATTCTTTTGGGCTTCCATTTGTGATTTTAATACGTTCTGTACGTTAGTGACTACGCTGTGAACTTTTGTGAAAGGAGGTTGGCTGAAATTGAAAGCGATTGTAGGCTTTTCATCTTGAGCGAAGGTCACCATATGGCCATCGTTGCCGTCACCTGCTGCCACTATAGCCTGTATCTCTTCAAGAGTCATGAGTCTTTTGATCAACTCTCCGGACTCGTCGAATGTGTAGAACTCGTATCGGTCTGGCGTTAGCAGATTACTAGGACTGCCGACTTTAGAAGGCACCTCGGACGGCGGCGGAAGTGCATTGCCGACAGCGTCTGCGACGAACGGAACGTGCGCTGTCCTGAAATAAAATTTTGAACATTGATTACATGTGTGAATTTTCTTTAAGCGATTTTTTATTTTATTAGGAGCTGATTTATTTTTCTGATGGTTTTAGCAAAAGTTACACTATTTTATATAATAAAACCATCTTAAAATTAACATACTGAAATACCTACCACTGATGCCAACAACTTATTCTTTAACGTTTTGATGTTATTTCATTTGAAATATCTTACTGGAGTTAGGTACGTAGTACATTTGTTAAGACTTTTACCGCAATTCGACATATTTATGTATTTTTCGGTTACGCGGTATAGCTAGTAGACTTACTTTACTTGTTGTTTTATTCTGTTACTCTTAATGACAATAGAACGTCTCTGGCGTGAGTTGACATCTAACGTTCGCCAAGTTCGGGTGTCGCTTCAAGCCGGTCGCGGGTGCCTGTCCCGAAGATGTCCACAGCGTCGTGGACGAAACGTCGACTAAAGTAAGTCTACTAGCTATACCGCCTAACCGAAAAATACATAAATATTAGGTAGGTAGGTAAGAAATAAGGAAACCCACCTTCTCGGCGTTCCATCTCCCTCAGCTAGCGAACATCCGAAGGCGACAGCGACCAGGTAGACCCGCAGCCACATGCCAGCCCTGGTACTGTGGCACCTGCAACCGACAAACACTACTGTTCAACTCCATCCACAAAACAATGCCGACGCCTTGACACCGTTAGACGAAAGTATGAAAAACCTCATTAGCGATATAACAGAATTTGTACCGCTGTATAATATTGGTGTTTGCAATAAATAAAAAGAAGATTACGGCGTGAGAGAGTGTTTTGGAACAATGGTGGCATCAACGGGAGATTCACATGGATCCGGAGAGCGGTCGCCGAAACTGGAGCATAGAACTGAAGAGGCCAAGAGGTGAGGGAGGGCGTTGCGGAGGGAGGAAGGGGGGAGGGGGCACAACTAGATACCTGTCATCGTTCATTATCATATTAGTTACAGTTACAACAACAATGTTATTAAATATAAATATCTAACATGTGATTACAAATTATTACAAACACCCAAATTCATTAACTGGCGAAAACAAGTAGGAGCTTCTCTAGTTGACCCATATATGAATCTTTTAACATATTACCACTCATAACTTTTTACGGAGGAGTCCCAGTTTGACGATTTCTGGAAAAATGGAAGGAAGCCTTACAGGATCGCTTTGTTCGATTTTGGTGAGTTTTTTTAAATCGTAAAAAACAATTGTTTATCACTAAATCACAAATTTAGGCCTTTCGGATTTTTTTTGCCCATAGGTTTTTATGTATGAGTTTGCGAGTACCGATCCAATTATGTGACGTAATTGGCAATATTTTTAGCTTAAAATTTTACACCTTCAAGAGACCGTAGATGTTAGTATTTGATATTAATTTCAACTTGATGCCTCTAGCCTAGCCCTAGCCTTTCCTGAAAAAGAGGTTTGGATAGTAGGGCAGAAAGACGGACAGACCGTCAAATGAACTGACACACAGAAGGTTTTAACATTAGAAATGTTTAACGGATCGTTTTCATCGAAAAGTGTGATAACACGCTTTTTTTGAGAAGCAAAACAGTTGGCTTGGAATAAGGTATCGGGAGAAGCAACTTCGTAGAGAGGTTCCAAAGTTTCAGGTCCTCGGGAGGAAGAACATCGCCCTTCAATGATTGGGTATAAGGTGGCGTCGTACGGTCGTAGGAAAGATCTCGGCAGAATCTAACGGTACTAGGTGCGTGAAGATTGAACATTATATTGAGGAGCAACGGCCTTTGTGAAGGTTTCGATAGAAGGAGGAGTCCTACGGTCGTGGGACGGGTATCGTTCGAAACTTCTCAGTGAGCAGATTCTTCTGATAGCGATGATTTCGAGTATTAGTCATTTTCACCACCACATAGTAGAATCGCGCGATGTGAGTCTGTGCCATGACAGGATACTTTCCTTTGAGTTCTATCCGTCTAAACTGAACTGGACGGAAAACACGTAGGTAATATCATTATCTACGTGCGTGAATAAATGTAATATGAATATTTCATACAATATGTATGCAGGGTGTCCGCGGTCAGGTCTTCATCATTTAAACCTGTTACTGCATAAAACACTAATATTAGAGAATTTTTAATTTTTGTTGAGAGTTTTTTTACCTTTCCAAATATTTTTGCCGAAGAAAATTTTAAAAATATACGGGGACTCAAAATTGTTTCTAAACCCAATAAAAAAAAGCATATTCGTGTTCTATGCAATGTGTGGAGTACCAAGGGTTGAATGATGAATTCCTGACCGCAGATACCCTATATGCACATACGTGTATATTGCTTCGGCCGCCTGAATTAGTCTCTTGTATCTACTAAAAGTAACAGCAGGAGTCATCAAAACAGATTCAATAGAAAATAAAACTTTCGTAGGTAATCGTAACATTAGTTATCGGCTCTTATAGTTTCAGCGCCTTCCCAGTAGGTCAATGTCTGGTCAGGCCATTTGTGTTTGATTCTGATTCTATTGAAATAAAAGAATTATATTTTTTTGGCACGTAGGTAAGTATTATTTATTACGTAAGACGGGTCATATCCGATCTCCAATCCCATCCGATTCCGACTCTTTGCATATGGAAAAAAAAAGAAACCGCACAGAAATTTAACAAAACGAAACATTATATGTACATCGCCTGATCGCCACACATGAAATTTTAACTTCCTCGCACGTTGAAATAAAAAAGTGGAAGCCGCACAGAATTAATGGTAAACACCTAATATTTACGGGCTGGGCAACTTACACTTTTTCCCCTTATTTTCAATAATCAATCATATTATCACGTCTCCTCCCCGAACGGGGAAGCAGAGACAATAGAACGACATTCGGTACGCTTGTAGCATATATCCTTAGCTTCGTCCACTGTCATCCATCGCTTCATATATGTGCGCCTATTACGCGTGCTACGATTTTTTTTCATTACTTCTGTGTTACGAATCTCAATCAGAACCCGACAAAACCTGTGTATATTTCCAATGCTTTGATGCGATGATTGCAAGATCTGTGGATTTTTTTACCCTAATCGATTAAGTAACAAATTTAGCTAGTTTAATGATAAGATAATAAATAAGATAAGATAATTAAAAGAGACGTTTCGAAATTATCAATATCGCAGTTAATTCTCAGTAACAAATGCAACATCTAATTTAATTCTAACATTACAAAAAGCTTGCCACAATCTCTTTAGTCCGGTATATCATTTATTATAATTTTAACTAATACTTAGTTAACTTATAATTTTATGTCTGTGTAATGTTTAATCTATGTACTTGGCCTACTAACTAATCACTTCTTCGTCGTCCGGAGCCTTGCAAACAGTTTTGTCCGCATTTCCGCCGGGCGGCCGTGACTCTAAAATGATGGAACGACGACCATTTTTCGACTGTCCTTTCATAATAGTGGAAATTATACTATAGTGTAGTCAAAATTATATACTATATAAAATAGAAATTGTTTGAAGCAAACACCCACATCTCTATTTATAAATGTCGGAGAGTTGATCTTTGTACTTCCCAGGTAGATTTAAAATTCTATGAGCTATTTTCTCAGTAGGAGCTGGACAGCAATATTAAAATAATTCCGAAATGATTTTCGATTCTCCCCACTGGACCAAGCATCATCGAGAAAGAAAAACACGTTTAAAATTTATATAAATTGACTCATAAATTGACTCATAAACCGATCCAACGAAGAGTTTTCAAATCGAATTTGACACTTGCTATTTCTTTTTCATTCTCCATTCTTCAAATTTCTAATTCAGTGATTTTCGAAGTCGAACCGTTAGCATGCAAACGTAAAGCTGTCAGCATCAGCATCTTTGGTCAGCATAAATTCATTTCAAGAAGGAAGGATATGTTGTTCATTGACAGTTTCTGCTGAACTGTCGTCCCGTCCGGTAGTAATACAAGGTGGCGCAAAATTAATCATCCTATCGGAAGTTGTTATAATTTTTGCAGATGGCGTCGTTCGTCAATAATATTTGACATTTGTGAACTAGGCAGCTGCAGAATACAAACAGACAAGCAATGGAGCGTCAAAAATCGTCCTCTTCGTTGTTGAGATTGAGGATGGCTTGACAGTAAATCACAGGCGAACGCGACTGATGGCCAGCACGCATTAAATGATGCACTGTTTGCACATTGAACGGGAACATGTGTAAGTCCTTCACTACAATTCGCTGTAGGGTCCGTCTGGTGATGCCCAATTACGTGGCCCGTCTTCTGGTTGATGTTTCTTCGTTCTCAGCGAAATTCACGCTGCGCTAACACCACCGACCGATTATTGGTAAAAAAAATCGTCACAATTTTTCCACGCTCTTGCGGAGTATAACGCTCCATTGCTTGTCTGTTTGTATTCTGCAGCTGCCTAATTCACAAATGTCAAATATGATTGACGTACGACGCCATTTGCAAAAATTATAATAACTTCCGATAGGGTGATTAATTCTGCGCCACCTGTTATAATGTCCCAAAAAACCAAGTATTTAAAAATCCCCACGTCTCTCATACTGTTGTAATCCGGGAGTTCGATTTGGCCGTATAGCTATAAAGACTATAAGCTGGGCCACAGTATAAAAGGCCAGCTAGCGTGAAGCCCTAATCAAGATGCAAGTATAAAGTATCAAGAAACTCGATATTGTCAAATTGATGTCAAGAGACATCAGGTTCCTTTAACAAAAAAAAAAGAAAAATAAAATAAAATGATTATTAAAAACACGGACTTAAGAAAATAAGGAAAGTGTCGTCTAATCAAATGTGAAACGGCAAATGGCCGCACACTATAAGAGGTGCGTGCGAGGCGCTGCATACTAACTGGGTGGAGCGGCGGGCGGTTGATGTATTAGTGTGCGTGTAGGAGCTCGTGTTCACGCGCGATATTGGCGTACCAAGCATGCTTCAGACAGCTTCAATTCAAAGTTACCTCTGTCTTTTTTTTTTCTTTTTTTTTCATCTCCATGTTTAAACTGTGGCCAACGACAGATTGGGTTTTAAGTGACCATAGTTCCTCGTATAAGGAACGATCTGATTTGACAGAGGATATTCGCGGATGTGGAGGGAGACTGTTTCCACTAATCAATGAATTTTGGTCGATGAAAAATGCCATTGTTATGAGAAATAAATAAAACTAAATGTACACTTTTCTGGTTAGCAAAAGGAGACCCTTGTGTCAGAGGCAATCACTACCAGACAACCAGTCAACACATTCGTATTGTTGGTGATAGTTTTCTCTCTATACTTCCCTTAACCGGGCGCATTATAATAATATCTTTTGCATAGAAATTTTAATCGACATTTTAATATCCGGAAAAACTTGGGAAAAACTGTGCGCACACCAGGTTCCGACCGCACGATCTCTCGATTAAGAGGCTTGCACTCACAAACCAGGCTACGCCTCAACGGGAAGTTATATGAAGACCACGTGAGAGTGGACCCGGCAATCAGTGCCCAAGTGGCTTGCATTGAGCCACTCTCACGTAGGTAAGCTTGCGGCGAATTAGATGCTCTGCCATGAAATAGATAAGCTACTTACTGGGTAGCCTCGTGCACTCAGAACAGAAAAGCTTTAGATTCCAAGTGCTTTATGTTCAATGCTGTCTTTGAAAATATGTAAAACGAAATCCTGGAATATGTTATCCTACAGGCGGAGATGGAATATGCAGGTTTGTGGCACAATATCTAGATAGGTGGCTTTGGTGCGCTGAAGTAATGGCTTGGCAGTAGCGTAGGTATATAGCAAAGCCATCTATGTATTGTACTTTTTAAATTAGCGTGGTAGCTTAACAACATTTTGAAAACTTCCGGCTCTTATCGCGGCAACTTTATTGGATTGTTCCGACGTTTCTAACAGAGCGTCCTGTTCATGGTCACGGAGACGTCCACATGCTACGAGCGTAGCAAACGTACATATGTACCTACGTAAGTACGTGTTTGTAGTTAATAAAATCGCATAATTTCTTAACTGCGACGTTTCGAATCCAAGTTCTAGTGCAAATAATTAAACGTATCTATATCATATATGTATATAATACGACATAAATAACCACTTTGAGGTGGCTGCGAAAGAAAAAGAAGAAAATATTTAAAAGCTACCCACCAAATTATTTTTAGCCCGACTATTATTATAATCTGTGCCCGAGCACAGATTTGTCAAGAATGAACAAACGTTTAAGCAATTTGATAATTAGGAGAAGCGTAAAAAGGCACCTATTACACCAGCGCGGTAGTCCAGCCCTATACAAAACCGAATGCTCTTGGGCGTCGTCCACACAACAATCAACGCTGACAGCGCCAAGTGTCTCGCAAATTCATAACAAAAATCAGAACCTCTTCGAGAGGATCTCAACTAAAGACTTAAAAGCTTGTCGTAAACCATTCTAGAACCTGCCTTGGTCTTGTGCCGTACCTTGTCCAGCGTAGTGAATTGGTATCTGATCGCCGCCGCCGCTGCCACCGAGCTCCGTGTATCGAGATATCTGAAAACTCTTCCACTAACGAGCGCTCTGAGGAGAGTTTAGCGGCGACTATCGGCGACGGAGCGGACTGGAAGTGGAGCCCGCCCGCAGTGCACAAGTTGATCTCCCAGGTGGACCGATTGTTGCTTTAGCCAGTATGTATACCAACCACACTGACTACCTATCATCGACCCTTGAAATAAGTACTCTATTCAACGAAATATTAAAATGATGAAAGCATTTTTGCCCCTCTCGACACTCCCCACTTTCGTAACACTCCATTATCACCGAGGGCATTAATTAATATCTAGATGTTTATATACCGTTTAAGATTTCCATGTTTATACGTGGTTGCTTTTTGTAATGAACATATATATATACATATTCACGCTTTTCTATTCAGCATAAGACAGCCTTATTGTCAGAGGCAATTACTTCCATTGACCTTTACTCACTACGACATTATCTTACATAGGTATATTGTTAGTGCATAAGGTCCTCATGATGTTTTTCTTCACCTACATTGGGTACATTGGAGGTAATTCTGAACAACAATTTTAACCGAGATTTTAAAATCCGAAAAACTGTGCGCATAGGTCCACACGATCTCTCGACTAAGAGGGATGCACTCACAAACAAGGCTACACCGCAACTCTTAATCGTGCTGTGTTGTTCTTCTATTTTTCCATCGCATCACATTATCGTTACGTTTCATCGGTGCCTTACTTACTAATCTCAGCTCTTCATCGTGAATCATCTATATACTAGTCGTCTCATACATTATTTATATTGAGTTCTAAGTACATGCATACATACTTAATGTTGAAACCCTAAGAAGGAGACAAAGGCTTTCTCAGATAAACTGGGAAAGCTTTTGGTTGAAACAACTCGAAACCGCGGGTCCAGTGTCTTCTTCATACGGCGAATTGCTATTGAGATTCAGAGGTGTAACGCAGCGAGCGTACTCGGAACGCTTCGTGACGGGGCGCCAGTGGATCTGAATGAGGTTTTATTTTTATATGTTAATTTAACCCTAAGTTTATTATGCATATACAGAATGTCAGGCAGCGAATTTTCAACCCAGTTACTCCATACAATGAGTAGAACACGAATATGAAAAAAAAACGGTCAAGTGTGAAAGTGTTCACATGCCGAGGGTCCCGTCGATTGTTGCTTCGTTATCGTCATACTGC
>WYDE02216249.1:0-15374 GCA_009867175.2 Adela reaumurella
TATTTGTTTTCCGTATTTTTCTGATTAAGATTCAGTAAGCGACTTGCATGCTAAGCAAGGAAAATCAAATAAAAAAAGTTTTCATTTCTTCTAAAAGCTCGCCAGAGCAGTCGCCGTTCAACAGCAAATAGAACACACTTAGGGGCCTTTCACAATTGACCCACCCCCCAAGTTTCACAGCTGGTCACGATTTTGACTGAGCCCCCAATCTATGATGTCTAATTTTCCCATTTTGACTACCTAACTACTCCATACATATTTTGAAGGAATGTTATAGTGAAACATAGCGATATTACCAGAAATATAGGAAGGTGTTTTATTTAAAAAAAAAACAGAAGAAAAATTTTCTTGAAAATTTTAATTAATTTAAGGAAAATGACAATTTTTCAATTTAGCATCGCTTTTTCGCCGCGCGCAGTGTAGACGGAGTGTGATGTGATGTCACAGGTGCCGCCCCCTCCACCCTGTCACATTTTTGCCACGTTTTAGGGTTAACCCTCTCTCCCTAAAAGAGTGACGTAATTTTTGAAAAGAATTAATAAATGCAATTCTAATTAGAATTAATAGGAATAAAAATCTGATTCTATTCTGTATTTAGATTGGCTCTCTGGTTCTGGCTGGCGAAAGGTAGTCGGGTTGGCTGGAAGAAGTCGCCTCCAGCAATAAGTTCGACTTCTAAGAAGAAAAGTACTAACAATTTATTTCTTTCGTATTTACTTCTATGGAGTTTTTACAACAATTTATGTGAGACCGCTTGTGTAGGATCTAACCTCCATTCGTCGGTTACTCTTCAAGGTAACTCTAAAGAAAATTAAACTCTATCATGATGTAATACAACCTATATTTATATATTATGATGCACCCTCATATCATAACTGATATGACTGACTAATTCTGTAACACTTAGCTTTTTGGATGTATTAAATACCATGTTGTAAATACTTACCAGCCAGTATTTTTAAAAGTAAAATGTTGGTCCCATGTTTATGCTCGGTAATCTATTACATAGTATTGCTGGTGTACACTCCAACTTCCAGTTTCCTCACGACGTTTTTGCATCGGAGGTTTCATCAGGGGGTTGATAATCTATTATTACATAGAATTCTTAGTGTACACACCAACTTCTAGTTTGCTCATGACATTTTTGCATCAGAGGTTTCATCACAGGGTTGGTAATCTAGTATTACATAGTATTGTTAGTGTACACGCCAACTCTACTTTCCTCACAACATTTTTGCATGAGAGGTTTCATCAGGGGTTTGGTAATCTAGATTTTACATAGTATTGTTAGTGTACACACCAACTTCTAGTTTCGTCACGACATTTTTGCATCAGAGGCTTCATCAGGGGGTTAATAATCTAGTATTACACAGTATTTTTAGATTGAACGCCAACTTCTAGTTTCCTCACTACACTTTTACATCTGAGGTTTTTATCAGGGGGTTGGTAATCTAGCATTCATCAGGGGGTTGGTATTTTATGAGCGGCGGGTTGGCTCACCACGCTAGTCTCTGACTGGCACGCAGTGATCGTAGGTGCGATCCTTTGTACGGGCGTGCTTTAAAAAACCTATACAATTTCGTACCCGTCGCTCTGTTCACCAACAAAACCGTGTGGAAACCCTTCCCGCTCCTAAGTAGGTAGGTGGTAGGGTTTACCCGATCGGGTCCGTACCACCGCACTGAATGTAGGATGGTTGAATTGGAATTCAAGGGTTAACGCAGATTGTATTCATCTCACAAAGGCGCGCGCGTGAGCAAAACTTAAATTAATGACATAAATTAAAAAAAAGTATACCTAATGTAATTCATTAAAGCAAATTTACGGTACGTGTTCTAGCTGTAATGGGAGATGGTGTAGTGTATGTCAATATGTGCAAATCCGATTGAGTTATATCCGGCTATAACTTGAAATAATACGAAAATCGTAACATTTTTGAAATTTTAGCTCAATCGAAATGGCACAGACTGACTTTCATCTCATATTACAGCTTGATTGTCTTTATACCTTTTTGGAATTTTCATTATATTTACTTCTTGAAATTTATTTTATTAATTATATAAAGTTCTATTGACGCGCCCTATCTTGAGGTGAGTACAATCTGCGTTTGTCATGTCACCCTCGTAAGCTGCTCTAGTTACTGTAAATTTTTCAAAATTGTGATCATTTACGTTTGTTCGCCAGCTCCTCAATCGCCATGCATTTTGGCTGAGAAAAGCTAAGCCACTTACTCGACTAGGATAAATAAACTTTTGGTGTCTGTCTGTTTGTTTGCCCGTTTCTAGAAGAAGTGGCAAGAAACTTAGCTGCAAATTTATCAGCGTCCATCGCAGGTATCCCAAAGCCTCTTACGACAAGACTGGCGTACATCTACCTTATACTGGTTTAGCGGTATAAGAATTTATCCGCATTGTAACAGCATACATTCAGTAAAAAAAATATCGGGAATTGATAATTTAAATTAAAATTAAGTAATTCTTTTTTATATTAAGTTGGCACAACTGTTTTCTATTCTGGCGCGGATTTGGAGCACCAACTATCATTTAGTCTGTTTACAGTGCTCCATTTTGTTAGTTCATGTCAGGTGTGTGATTTTTATAATGGAACATCGAACAAAGAGGTTGTTTCAAATTTCGCATCGCAAATGGAATTTCGTGTTCAGAGTCGCTGAAAATGTTATAGAAAGCTTACGGTGAATCGACCTTTTCAAACACACGTGCATATGAGTGGTACAGTGCATTCAAAAGCGGTCTAGATCTGGTGGAGGATTTGCCTTGTTCCGGTTCGGCCATCAACGTCTTCAACTGAAATTAACATTAATTTAACACTTAAAATGAAGGAAATGAAAATCCTGTGACTGTGACTGAAAATCCTCATTCTAGTTTGAGAGACATAACCGCTGAACTTCCTGTGTCGCACGAATCGATTCGTACCATTTTAAACGATCGCTTGGGCATGAAACATGTTAACGCTCGACTAGTCCCGAAATATCTGAATTTTCTTCAAAACATCGCTGAAGACATGCTAAAACGAGTTAATTCCGACTCTGTATTCGTAAAACGTTGTTCCTGTTGATGAGACATGGGTCTACGAGTTTGACGTGAGAACCAGTCAATAAGCTTCGGAATGACGCCTTCCAACTGAACCGATACCGAAAAATCCACTCCAAAGTCGATCAAAAGTCAAAGTCATGTTGACGGTTTCCTTTGACTATCGCGTTGTTGTGCACTCGGAATTCTTGCCAGAAGGTCAGACGGTAAATTAAGAATATTATGTGAGCGTTATGCGGCCTTTGAGAGAGCAAATTCGTCGAAAAAGATCAGATTTGTAGAAATACAATTCTTGTATTTTGGACCACGACAACGCGCCATCGCACAAGGCCGTCATTGTGAACGATTTTTTGGCCAAAAACTCAACAAACGCCATCAAAAAACCACCTTATTCACCGGATATGGCTCCGGCTGACTTCTTTCTCTATCCATAACTCAAATTACCACGTCGAGGCACCCGTTTTCAGTCGATAGAAGACATAAAATATAATTCGCAGCGAGAACTGAAGTCAATTCCGGAAAATGCTTTTAAAAATGTTTTAATAATTGTATTATTCGTTGGCGTAAGTGTATAATTTCGGAAGGGGCCTACTTTGAATGCGATAAAATAATTTGGAAGAATAAATAGCATTTTGTGTATTATTGACCTTTTCCCGGTACTTTCTCGTCAGAGTAGTATTTCTTTGATGTAACTTTCATGTCGCTTCTACACCCAAGACTCACTGCCATACATAGTTTAGGTATGAATGAATGCAATATGAAGCAATCTTATTCATTACAATTTACGGTACAAAGGTTCGGCCGGTCGGGCTGAAATTTTGTAGGTTTATTCTATATGTCAATATCTAGCCACATACAAATTTTTTAAAGTTCCTAGAAGAACTGGCAAGAAACTTCGGTGTAAAATTTTCAACGTCCACTCCTCCTAAACGGTTTGGCCGATCGGGCTGAAATTATGTGCGCTCATCCTTTGTGTCAATAGCTCGCTATATACGAATTTTAATTTTTTTTTTATTGAAACTTACACGGTTTGGCTACATCACCTACAACGTCCGTGTGTGAGACCATAACACCGAGTGAACTAGGTGCCATGTCAGTGCTTCCCCCTTTGATCGTGCCATCTACACTGAACTGGTCGGAAAACACGAACTATTTACATAGCCGTTTCGATGAGCTGAATATGAACTGTTAAGAATTTTTCTACGTCCTTCCTGAATCGCGAATCTAGTTACGGCAAGACTAGCGTACATCTTACCTTGATTTTCAAGAGCGACCCTGCGATGACAATCTCCGCTACAGTTGTCAAGTAGGTGACACCTAACTGTCCGCATTCGTCCATGCGTGTTCCGTCCCCTCCCCCCTCTTAGTTAAATTACACAATGCGGTTTAAGATGACGAGGGGAGCGCTGGTGCATGTCTGTGTATTGTAGTGCGGTCCATTTAAACTGTTCAGTAAGTATCTAACCTACTGTACGGTGATTTGATGGGGTAGCATGCACTTAGAACGTGCCACATGGCTACCTATTGTCTCTGCCTGCCCCTCCGGGGAAGCGGCGTGATGGTATATGTGTATGTAAAGAGGAAAGCAAAGAAGATTGTAAGGAAAGTAGAACTCGTCTATAGCGCAGTATTTATTTGTATTGTACCGTGTGGAGCCTTACAAGAATGACCCCACTGCATCTCTTTCCGTGCATGTCGTAAAAGGCGACTAAGGGATTAGGACAAGATGCCGTGCTAAAGGGCGACAGGCTACCTTGGCACGGTACTTCTACCCAGTAGGTGGGTCTTCGTGCCTTACATGCTGCTTGTCTTGTCCGAATAACTTGCGAAATGTGGTGGTCGGGTTGTGCTGTAATTTACTTAAGTTCTTGCCGCACAACACCGATTGCTCTGCTTACCCCGATTTTCGAGATTCAGCGTGAGTGATATGTATGTATGTGTTTTTGGTTCATAGTGGAAGGCGGACTTTTTTCCTTATGGCAAAATTTAAAGTAGGTCTAATGCCTAGTTCGTCAAGTAGGGCAGCCTTTCATGCGTATGGCTTCCTATACATCTAAACTCTAATAGTACAGCGAGCTCGCAGCGCTATTCGCACGAAGCCAGACAAGTGCAGAGCGTGCCAGCGGTCATTTACTCGCTGAAAGCAGGCGTCACACGTTCGCCGCGTTCACGTCGAGATGCATTCTCAAGGGAACCTCACTGCGAGCTACCTCTGGCAGCCGGCCGAACTGGCTCGAAGAGTCCTCGGAGAACGGCCGTCATCCGTTCCCCCTACGCGCGAGATGTGGCCGACCACCGGCCCATTAGCGATCAGCACTGTCCAAGTCGCTTACCTTCAAGATGAACCTCTACCTCTTCACACGCGGCGGAACAGGGCCTTGCCTCCGCCTCCGCCGCCGCCTGAACATCCAGGGGCACCTGCTAATCAGCGCCCGCGTTTCTGCACCGTGGGAACCAATACAGATCCGGCGTCGTCGTCGATTACCAAGATGAAGTCGATGTTTAGGAAACATCGCAAGACGGAAAGCCTCCGCGACAGCCCTGACATCACCGGCAGTCGTCTCACCGCTGTTCAACTAGAATATGCCGCGGATGCTCCAGAACCGCCGAATGCCGGTGCCAGAGCGATGGATAGAATCAGAAAAGCGCTCGTCGGGACCAAACACCGGATAACTCCGGTCAGGAATGCGTCGGAGAGTCCGAAGATTGTGTACGAAGATCCTAGGCCGGGGGACCGTATCCGCGAGGCGTTCGGCTCGCGCAAGGGTCGCTGGAGTTGGGTCAAGGTTCCCGAAGTGAAGCTCGACTGCAGGCCGCAAATTTCGTCGTGGAAGGGCCGGTGCTTCGGAGGGAGGTACCGGCCTAATTCGAGGACGCCTACCGCACCTCCTGGCTCGCTCAACGTTCAGATGACTCAGGTGTGACGTGTTGTTCAATTGAGATGAAGGAAGGAGTGTGTGATGTGCCTAGTTCCTGAGCACGTGTGCGCGAGTATACATGTATACGTGTTTCTTCGCTAAATTTTTCAAGTGTGATAATTTGTGAACGCTTGCAACTGAACGCTAATGGTACTGGGTCGTTATTGTGAAGTGTAAAGTGTGCAGGTTTAGTCATTGTATGAAAGCCTGAAGGCTAGCATGTTGCGATTGTACATAACATACCTAGCTATAGGTACATGTAGAACGGCTAATAAATGTCTGAGTGATTCTGTGACGTTTTATTCGTAGTTCCCGCCCGCAGCGGCAGGTATCCCGTCGAGGAGGCGCCGCCGCGGACTGGGGCGTCGCGGCTGCGCGTCGCGGCGCCGTCGTCGCGCGGGAGGCAGTCACGCGAGCGGCGCCGCGACGCCCGGTCCCGCCCTCACCCGGTCGCCCTTTGGCCCTCGACTCCTTTGAGGCCCTAACAACAACACCTTCAACACTTTCACCCTCCGCGAGGTGACGAGAAACGCCTGGTATTCATGTAGGTGCCTCATATCGCGTTCGCGCGTATAAGGGTTGGGTGATCATTAGTGAGACAGCGTGGGGTGGGTTTTTTGGGTGTGTTTCGCCTAGTTTAGCTGTTTCATCGGCGGTGATTTGCGGGCGTGCCTCGTGAAGGGTTCCCCAAGGGAGTATTGCTCGCAATGGCGAAGTCTCGTTGTTGGTTAGTGGAGATGTAGAATTGAGAGCGCCGTCGTCACTCGCTTGTTCGCTGACGTCACACAGCTTTCAGTTTCAATGTAGGTAATTTCGCGTGGGGGATTGTTACAGTTTTTTCTCGTGTTTGAATGGTTTTGACTTATTTATTGTATTACTTATCGGATGACCAGCACTGTGATCTCTATCTACATTATGTTCTACTGAAATTCTTTATGAATTGTGATTTTTCAATACCGTTCGATGAACGTGTATGTACATACATATATCTAAACAAATAAATGTACACCTTTCTTCTTAACGTAAGGCAAACTTATTTCCTGGGGCAATAGCTTACAGTAAACCACTATACACTATAGTGTATGTATTTGTACATATAGTTTGCCTCGCGGTAGTTTACTTCAAGGGTATTTTTGCAAACAATCCTGAATATATTTTTAGTATACTTATACTTACCAATTATAATTGGTTAATAAGAAATTAAGTAACAATTAAATTCGATATTTATCAAACTCACAACCTCTCTATTATTAAGAGGTGTGCGCTCAACCAACCAGGCCTATAAGGTTATAAGTGAAGAAACTCTCGAACTGATCGTTCAATATGTCTATTACGAACATCGATGATTACGAGTTAAAATACGAACAACACCGTGCGTTGTTCACGGAGATTTTGTATGTGCAGTAGTAGTACGCAATATGCCCGCCGCCAGTGGCGCTGCTCCGTTTTCCATACAATATGTCCGTGAACACTACTCACGGTGTTGGCCGTATTTTAACTCGTAATGTACGTACAGCTCGGTGACAGATAACGTTATGCAGGTGTGGTATGTTCACTGAATTGTGTTACTTATATTTTCAACAGACTTCAAAAAGGGAGGAGCTTCTCAATTCGGCAATTTTTTTTTGGGGATATAAATTTTTATAGAAAGATTTTTTTTGATAAAATAAGAAAAAGAGTCTTTAAAATTCTATAGAAAATGTTAAGTTTAGTTTAGTTTGCATGGGATTTTAAATACATTGTTATAATCTAATTATTTATTCAAATATCAACTTGCGTCTCTAGATTCGATAGAGCGTCGCGCCGTGCGACTAGTGGATGACCCTGATGATGTCCCGCGATCTAGCACCACTGCAACTTCGTAGGGATATCTCGGCTCCCTAAGTGTGCTCTATCACTTATTCCACGGGGAATGCTCGGAGGAGCTGTTTAACGCGATCCCGCCCTTCTCTTCCACCTCCGCACTACGCGTACTGGGCAGGGATTGCATCCCTACACGATGGACATACCGCGGATGCGTACCAATCGGTCCTGTAGATCTTTCATCTCAGTAGATGAAATACCGGATCAGTAACCGGTGAACTCTCCCTGCCTACATATTTCCCTCCATGTACAGTCTCGAGTCCTTCAAGAGGAGCGTGAATAGGCACCTGTACGAACGGCATGGCATTCGCAACCCCCGTTAAAACCGAATGTCAATGAATGGGCGCCATAGTCACCTTCTGGGAGTCTCAGCGTCATATGTCGCGCTATCAATAAAAAAAATTAACTTTAGGTGTCTGTTTGTCTGTTCTCACAACTCCTGAACGGTTCACCTGATCGTGCTGAAATTTTGTACATTCATTCTCTATCTACGTCTACATGTAACAAGAAACAGAAAACTTATTTTTAAAAAAATAAGTTTTTCATTCGGGTAAATATTTGCTTGGTTTTGTTGTTATTGATTTGCGATACTTACTAAAACTGTCGCTTCAAGCTTCAACAGTGTAGTGTGGGCACAGCACGCTTCCTTATGATGCACCTACGTATGTGCATACTTGGGTGAAAGAGTAAAGTTTATTATTCGTCGAGGCCTTACATAATATTCTACCATTTACGTATTATGCTAATTTCACTTTCATTTCCCACACATGATTGATTGCAATAAGACATCTATCGGTTTTATGGTAACCTACATGAATTATTGGTTGAGCGAAGCCAAGCCTAGTACTAGACCAGGGAAAAAAACCTTTTGATGTCTGCCTGCCTGTGTGTAAACGGGCTGAAATATTGTAGGTAAATTTTGTATGTCAATAACTCGTCACACACCAATTTTCAATTTCCCATGTACCAACGCGGTAGTCCGTTGGGGGGTCGGAGCATTGAGCAAATATTTTGCCGAGCGGCTGCGCGCCGAGGCCGGGATTTACAGTTTTGGTGGTTAGGTTAGGTTAGGTTGGGTTAATTTAGGTTAGGTTAGGATAGGATAGGTTAGGTTAGGTTAGGTTAGGTTAGGATAGGTTAGGTTAGATTATGATAGGTTAGGTTAGGTTAGGATATGTTAGGTTAGGTTAGCATAGGGTAAGTTAGGTTAGGTTAGGTTAGTTTAGGTTAGGTTAGGTTAGATTAGGTTTGGGTAGGTATTTTGTTGTCTGTTTGTCTGTTTGTTCGCACAACTCCTAAAGGGTTCACCAGATATCGGGGTGAAATATTGTAATTTTATGCACAATAATTTTCAACGTTCTAGAAGAACTGGCAAGAAAATGCTATAATTGTTTTTAAATAAAATTCGCGAGTATCACTAAGTCTGTTACGACATGACCTTGTACCTTATTGAGTAGATGGTACGAACGAACTATGAAGCGAATTTCAAATAGTTGCATCCATTCAATTCGATTTTTGTTATTTTACTTCCAGTTCACACAAATTATTGGCCGCATTTTCCAATTGCCACCAATTCGCCGCCATCGTCCCTAGAGCGCTAGCGCTTCCAATGTCAAATTGAAACATTGAAGAGAAATCCCACGGGCCTTCGAACACTCAACTTGGAAAGTGGATTAGATGATTTGCTATCTTGACCTTAGAAGAATTCTCTGGTGAAGATACAAGCGTTTGCCATACGACAACCGTTGAGACATCAGAGTCTTTTAGAATATAATAGAAATATTATTTATTGCACTTTAATAAAAAAAAAATACAAAAGGCGGACTTATTGCCGAAGGCAATCTCTGCCAGTAAATTATTTTAAAAAAATATATAAAGGTTGCAATAAAGATGAAGAATGAAACAAAATTAATAATAACAACTTAATTAAAAATTTTGACAGAAAATTAAGACAACATTACATACATACATACATATCACTCACGCTGAATCTTGAGAATCGGGGTAAGCAGAACAATCGGTGTTGTGCTGCAAGAACTCCAGTAAATTACAGTACAACACCGACCACCACATTTCACTAGTTATTCAGACAAGATATCAAGCATCATGTAAGGCACGAAGACCCACCTACTGCATGAATGTGTAGAAGTACTGTGCCATGGTGAGAGGTGGCGAGCCTGTCTCCCTTTAGCACCCCATCTTGTCCTTATCCCTTGGTCGCCTTTTAAGAGATGCAGTGAATGCAGTGCAGTGCAGCAAAAAGACATCGTGCATAAAATGTAGGTATAACAAATAATAAAATATATTACATAAACGTACAGGACCTGTTAACATACTACATAAATAGCTATACATAAAATCAGACAATATATTATACAGACCAACCATATTTTCTATCTGGGGCTAAAATATCAATTATTTTGGCTTGGGGGAAATACTTTGAACACGTACTCACTGCAATTTCATACTAGTTAGTGCTTCATAAAGGCTTGAGAGAGGGCGAAAAGCAATAACTCTTCTGGTAGACCATAATCTGCACTCGCTGTGCAAAGTTGAGTTAGGTGCACTATATAAGTACCTACCTAGAGCACAGTGGCGGATCCAGGAATTTGGTTTTTGAGGGGCTTGACCATACAATACAAACACCAGAAGTCAAATTATGAAATTATGTGTTTTTTTATATTTGGGGAAGTCAAAATGTCGCCGGTACCTTTGGATGAAAGATAATAATATTCGTGTTATCACATTATTGCATTTAAATTTTTATATTATCGCAAATTTTTATGAAATATTTCGGAGAATTAAGCCAAAAAAGAAAACTACGTAATGCAATAATATAATTGGGGAGCGAAGCGAGCCAAAAGTGTTTGTTTAAAATTTTTTAAACACATAATTAAGTAAAATTCACCAGAACGGTGCCTTTGAACAGAACTAAACTAATTGAAGCAGGGCGAGAAAAGCGAACCCGCAATTTTATTAAAAAAAATTGGGAAAAGTAAGCCTGAACAGGGCGTTTGAAAATAAAAGTAAGAGAAGTAAATTATTCTAATGGGTAAACAAAGCGACCCCGAAATTTTTCTTTAAATATTTGGTAGAAATAAGCCAAAATCATTAAGGCGGTACCCTTGAAAGGAAGTTAACTATTTCAATGTATGTAATCACATCAGTGGGCGAGCGAGCAAATATTTATGAAATATTTAGCAGATGTAAGTCAAAAACAGTCAGGGTGGTGCATTTGAATAGAAAGATAAACGGAATACTAATAGGACGCAAATGATTATGCAAAATTTTGGAGATAAAACCTAACCGATTGGTGCCGGTACTTAAAAGAATGACCCCACTGCATCTCTTCCCATGCATGTCGTTAAAGGCGGAAATGTGCTCCTTAGCCAGAACCCCCCGCCCCAATAGTGCTAGAGGTGTCCTTATTCATGGTGAAATTCATACAAGTAAGCGAACAAAGATATTACTTTTGTGTGAAAGCTGTTTTGTTCTCAGTCAAGCTGAAATTGCCAACCGTGGTCTGATTTTTTACTCCATGGAATTCTGACATTTCAAAGGTGTTGCATACTCCCGAAATACAAAAAACCTGGAAACATGTTGAATATCTACCGACTTCAAGTCGCTCAAAAGTTCAAAATCTACTTAATTTTCGACATGCTCCGGTTCGCCCTCTACTGGATGCCGCTTTCGCCTTGTGTCTAGGTGCTGTACTTAACTTTAGGGCGTAATTTATGATTACGCCGACGCCATACGGCATTTATTTTGGTGACTTAGATTCAAATAAATATTGAAATTTGTGGAGGCCAATTTGACTGCGTAATTGCTGATTATGCCGATGCCGTGCGTCATTTAAATCTTTACGTCATGGATGGGTAGTAATGGGTACACTATCTACCGAATGCCGTTTACGCCGTGTCTGTAGGTGCTCTTTATTTCCCCGTAAATATTAAATTTAGTTTGGGCACCTATACACAATTTGCGGTCTCCGATTCTTTCTCAGTGTCACTAGGAGAACCTGTCTTTAAAATTTGCGTATTAGCGTCACACCAACAACCGCTACGCTACGATGAATCGCAAATCCTTTACATTCAACCGTATCTAAATCGGTCATACCGTTTTGGAGATACGTGCAACATTCACAGAGATTCGATTGCACACTCAAACAGTATTTCACCCTCAACGCGTATACCTTCTCCGATCCGTCGTTGGTAAAAATAATAAAACAAAAGAGAAATAACGTGACTTTTTTCGCTTTTACGTTTACTGCTCAACCAATTTAAATCCTACCGGGATGAAGTAGGTATTTTCTTAAACACTCCTTATAAAGTTCTCTTTATTGTGTAGAAAACCACATCGATTTCTAACTAACCCTCTCAGAGATAATTTTTAAAAGACAAACGCACATCCCTTCTCATACACATCTCACGTATCTCTCACCCCTAAACGCGTGTACTCGTTGGGGTAAAATGAGTCTTCTGAAACGTTTTAATACCTATATTCACTTTTTAACATTTATGCGCCCTCTATCTTCATTCTTTGCTCGTAGTAGAAAACATGCAAACTCATTCAATATAGGTACAAGGCACTAGAGCATCTCTGTCGGATCGGCAGAGACTTTATGGAGGAACCGTGTTAATCCATGTATGGAGTGACTAGGCTATCTCGTTAACCCCATACCATGAGCCTCGAAATGCCGTGAGCTAACTAACTAAGGCATTTCTCTTCTCATCAATGTATTTACTACGAAGTAGGTACACATTGTTTGGTAAGAGCAACCTGCGATACGAACAATCTTGCAAATACAATACTTTTCAAATTAACGCGGTCGTTAAACAACATTTTGAAAACTTCTGGCTCTTCTCGCGGGGACTTTATCGTATTGTTCCGACGTTTCGAACTAAGCGTCCTGTTCAGTACGTTTGCTAAGCTCATAGCTAGCAGACGTCTCCGTGACCATGAACAGGACGCTCTGTTCGAAACGTCGAAACAATCCAATAAAGTCGCCGCGAGAAGAGTTTAAGCGTGGAAAACGCCCGCAAGACCAAGTACCTATATCCAATCCATCATATCGTGTTTCCCCGTTGAAAGGTCGTCGTTCAGCGCGCGGGAATCCTCAAATCCGTAGCTTGAGTCAACGTAATTTTATTGAAACAATATCTTTTGTTTCGAACAACCTTCGAACATCATTATTGTGTAACCATTCATTGCTGGGTATATTAATCTCCAATCATTTCCAAATCCTTCCGGCGCTCGGAAAATGTCCGTCGTTTACCCTTATGGCGCCGCGGCGCGCCGTCCCACCTAGCGGTAGAACTGTCCTCAGCGCTGGGATTCGTAGGATTCACCTCGCGTGAGAAACCAAAGAGAATCTAATCATTATGTATAGGAGAACTGTAAAAATGGTGAAAAGTTTTCACTTGGCTAGTAGTTTTGTATGCAAACTCACGTGAAATAAACTCTGGTGAATTCTAGGAATAACCCCCCAGAGCTGAGACATTTTTGTAGGTATGTAATGAATCTTTGCTGCAGTTGTCCCTTACACTGCTAGATTCCAGTCTATTCTATCGAGACAGAGCATGCAACGGCAAATACCTACACTCGGCGTTTTAATTTTAAAATGTACCCTCTTAAGTCTCCCCTCCAAATGTATGAAGAAAGTGTATTTTGTTTTCAAAATTACAAAAGTTGTAGAAAAAAAATTGCTCAGTTTCGACTACAGAACTGCTCCTTATATGGAAGGCAGTTGATTATATATAATACATCCTGCATAAAGTAATTTTTATATTGGTAGAGTAAACATTAGTTTTAAAAACAGTTTCGTAATGCAATACTTATGCAAGGTGACATCAGGGGCACAATGATATTTAATTTAATTTTTGTTATTGTATTTGGATGTGGCTGGAAAAGTATGAATGGTGAAAGTATTATAATAGGGGATTAAATAATAGTGTACACACGTCAAGTTTCATTTCTTTGCATCGTTTTCCGCCAATTTGCAAGCGCTGCGGTAGATAGAGAGTCCCCACGCTCCGCGCTTCCGTGACCGTGTTATGCAATATAGACAAACAATACAAAGCAACATTTTTGATTGAGTGATTTGATTTTGATTATAGTCTGGGTTCTAGAAGGCAGCCATAGCTGTCAGTAGATTTTCTGAGCCCGCAGCCTGGAGACATCTCCGTGACAATGAACAGGACACTGTTCGAAACATCGGAACAATCCGATATCGCCGCCGCAAGAAGAGCCGGAAATTTTCATAATGTTGTTTGATGACCGCAGTAAATTGAAAACAATACAAAAGCACATCTATTTGTTTCACCTCATGATCTTAGATTCACGTGATCGGGTCCAAAGTCTACAATGCAGAGAAATTAAACTTCTCGTGTGTACATATTGTGATTGGCCAAAAGTTTTAGTGAGCTAGTCAATTTTTATTTGAATTTTTTATACTGATGGTGGTGCCATGATGAAATTATTTCATATAAACCTTCCCAAAAATTGTACATGTCATTGATATTTTAATGATTCATTTGATTCATCATGTTTTTTTACTAATAAATCATTTCTAACAACTTCATTGTATAATTTTTCCATATCATTTTCCAACTTCCTATTCAAAAGCAAAACTAAATTAGGTGAGTGTTCACCTAATTTTGTTCCATTTTTTCAACTTACATACAGAACCATGCTTCTCTATTCTGAATAATTAATGATGTTCTGGGATGTTATAGAGCAGCGGTGACCAAACTTTTTACATCCGAGATCTCCCCAACAAATTAAAATTTGTGAGCGGTCTACTGAAGAATATTAAAAAAAACACATTATTTATGAATCAACAAATTGTAATTTAATTATATATTATATGAGAAACTTGTCTTCAGCATTGGCCAATTGGTCGCACGCTCTCGAATGAACTTACATTTGACATATCAGTGACAGATGTCAGTGTCACTTTTTCCCCTTTTCAAAATATAGGCAAAGTAACAAAGACCATTCAGCCTTGTCTGTTGTAGAATTTTTTTTCTTCTGTTGTATTACTTCTCAGAACAATGAGAAGCACAAAAATAGTTGCGGTGGCGCGACAAGCGCACACTACCAATCGCCGCCATCTTCGTAACTTTTTACGAACTGTCACTATAAGTAAGTAAACTGTATTTCTGTTGTAGATTCTACCATTGTAGACTATAATTTAGTCGCCTGTATGTTCCAATTTCGAACCCAATGAATGAAAAAAGTGGTTGGGGTTACCCCCCACACACTTTTTGTATATTCTGCAGGCGGGCTAACTGAAAAGCCTTCGCGGTCGACTGCGGTCGACGCTTTGGCCATCCCTGTTATAGAGAATAATAATTATTCATAAGTTGTGTCGTTCATGTTTCAATTTCATTACGCTGTCTGTTCCATATTATTTTAGTTGCTGACGTGTTGTATGCACGCATGCTTCATCCAGGCACATGATCGTTTAGAGGTAGTATAGCCGTGCACGCGACCGTGTTTTGTGAATAATGCCAATAAAGGTAAGTCTGGAATTACTGTATTG
>WYDE02216360.1:0-21426 GCA_009867175.2 Adela reaumurella
ACGTCCCCGGTGTTCTTTCTTGGCACGCAAAACGGTTTTGATTATTTTATTCAAAAACTAAGTACTGCGGGGCTAAACTTGAAATGCTATTTTATTAGGAGTAAGTTTAGACATATTTAAAAAAAAGAATCATATTTTTAGTCAACCTAATTACTGAGCTATTCACGATTTAAATGGTTTTTAGAGCTATGTTTGTGAATTAATTCTATCGAGAAACCTTACGCCAATCGTGTTTTCGGCCACCACTGCGTCTGGGATGTATCCTTGGCTAAACCATATATTTTATTTGTTATATTTGTGCCATTATTTAGATGTGTTTTTTGGGTTCGAAAATTCCAATTTCACTTCTGTAGGCACCTTAATGGAATATCGCGAATCGTGTATAGCGAAAATGCTCACCGGGCGGGGCTTATACGTGAGTGGCTCTAATTTTAAAATTCAACTCGTTTAAGTTTTTATAAATTTTAATATATTTATTTATTTTGTATTTTAAATGAAGAGAAAATTTGCAACGGACTTATCTATTGACAGCCTTTAGTTGACTATAAATTAAGCGCGAATATGAGCTGAAGTTACCGGTCGCCAATTGTCAACAATCTTTCCCTTGTATTACATTTACCTGTAGTAAATGTAATACAAATGAAAAATAAATATCTATCTATCTATCTTCTATACTAATAAAAGAGTACGCCCGACTGACTGACTGACTGACTGAGTGACTGACTGACTGGCTCATCATCGCACAGCCTAAAACGTAAGAGATAGAGAGCCGAAATTTTGAACACAGATTTATTTTATAACGTAAGCATCCACTAAGAAAGGATTTTTTGAAATTTCAACTTTAAGGGGTGGAAATGGGGGGTGAAATTTTGTATGGGAGTATCGATTTTTTTAAAGATAGGAACTTGAAAATTTGAATTGTAGCTAATGAACATAAATAAGTAATGACGTGTTTTAAGGGTTTTTGGATTTTCATATTTTAAGGGGTGGAAATGGAGGGTTGTAATTAGTATGGGAGTATCGATTTTTTTAAAGGTAGGAAATTGAAAATTTGAATCATAGCTAATGAATATAAATTAAGAATGATGTGTTTCAGGGTTTTTGGATTTTAAGATTTTAAGGGGTGGAAATAGGGGGTGAAAGTTTGTATGGGAGTATCGATTTTTAAAGATAGTAACTTGAAAATTTTAATTGTAGCTACTGAAAATAAATAAGTAATGCAGTGTTTCAGGGTTTTTGGACTTTCAGATTTTAAGAGGTATAAATGGGGGGTGAAAATTTGTATTGGAGTTAGGATTTTTTTAAAGGTAGTAACTTGAAACTTTTAATTGTAGCTACTGAAAATAAATAAGTAATGACGTGTTTCAGTGTTTTTGGATTTTCAGATTTTAAGGGTGGAAATGGGGGGCGGAGGTTTGTATGGGAATATCAATTTGTTTAAGGCGAAGCCGTGGGCGAAAGCTAGTATAAAATAAGTCATTTCATTTGCTGGCCAGTACATACCGCTGCGTCGACTGGTAACAATTTGCTCACTGCTCCGGCCCCGAAGACCTACCGCGATGGTAACTATCACCTATCCTTTAACCATCCTCATTTGTTGGAGAATACGTGAGTGCACAACCTGGAAGAGAATACGTCAGTGAATTGAGTCATTCTCGATATGTATACTATATGAAACAGAAAATTTCATAAAACTTTGAAAAGTTATTCAAGCCAGCCAGGCATAATAGTATACATATTATGTAGAGACGTGCAAGCTAAGCATGGAAAAACAAAAATAAAAAAACGAGTCACTCTCGACCCAGTACAGCTCGAGTTACATATAAGCGAACATAAAACCCCATCACATAAACGTCGGTGCAGACATACACAGGTAGTCAGTCAATTACACAATTATATATTTTCTGCTTTATTAGGAATCGAGGTGTAAAATAAAGCGAAGTTTATTTACTCTTTCATGTATATGATAGTTTTTCGTGTAAAGATTTCAAACAGTATTTTCTCTTTAATATCACAAAAAAAAATGAGGCTCTTAATTTTAATATCGGAAAAGTGAACATTGGAGGCGCTCCCTCACAGCTGCCGCGCCGACTGAACGCAGTCAGCTCACTGGCGGGGAGGGGGGTAGGTGCGGCGTATTGCCTAAAACTTATAGTAGGTAAAACTTAATAGTAGGCCAGTCGGGCCATTTTTTATTTCAATGGTTGCGAATTATACTCCTATTCAAAAAAAATCATAATCAAACGATTTCTGTTCAGAAATATCTATTTTTCAAAATTACAATGTACCTTTATCTAGCCTTACCTATAGTGTTAAGTATGTACATGAAATAATACAAGTCGCATTCAATATTAATATCAATTTTTGAAACAGCATGTGTATACGTAGTGTCTGTATAGTAATGTATTTATAAGTCTACATTATATTCACGTCAGATTAAGTTGGTTAGGATAAGTTAAGTCGGAAAAGCCTCCATAAAATAGAAAACATAGTGTGAGCATAGCAGCCAGTATTTTTTAATATATTTGTATTATGCATATTGAAATTCAAATAAAGTAAGAGCGGGCGGCTCAAAGTTTCCACTTTCCACGCGATTCTTTCTTCATCTTATCAATCCACAAATGTCTATAGAACTTAAAAGTTTCTTCAATTTCTGAGATTCATCCTTTATTGGTTGTTGTCGTTGTGGTTGAGGAAAATACGTTTGAAAGGAAACTGGTGTGCAATACTGACAGTCATTAACGATTTACCTTGTTCAGATAGGTGGATCCGACAGTCACTTTCAATGGAAATTATTTATTTACTTGAGGTTACAGCGGGCTGCGTTCGTAGTCGCCACACATAAGTTATCATTAGTCAGCATTAGAACTGGATAATGCCTAAGTGGTTATTCCATCTGATTAAAAAAACATCTGATTGAAAAGCTCTTAAACGGTATGTTCAAGTCTCCAAAATGTTGCAAATCCGGTTTTGGATTATTTCTCAAGGAAAGTCGATCGAGACTGTCACTTTGGCGTTTGTACCAAAACGTCAAAATGACAGTCAATGAAAGTCACGGCGACATTTTATTCTTTGGTTCGATTTTGGTTCGAACTTGTTGAAGCGTAGCTTTACCTAAATTGTGTGAGTGAATCGCAAATATTTTAACGGAAGGTACCATCAGACTGTTGGAAAAATGTAAAAGCGTGGCAATTAATTTTGACGTTTAGCTTTTCGCTTTATTCGTTCCCAGTGCAGTAATTACCGAGATAAAAATAAGGTTAATTCCCCGTTTTTTAGGTAATTTATTGGTGTTGACTATGCACGCAGCCCAGACATATACTCATAGAATGATTGAGTAATTGTAAGTATTTTTTTTTTATATTGTGTTGAGTTCCTTGACCCTTTAGGGCAAGCGCAGCGTAATTTCATTTGAGTCATCACAGTTTTCATCCTTGTATGTACAGTCCTATAACCTGAAAACTTTACACTGGAAATAGGGACTAATTCGAGATCTCTTACTGTCATATTGACGCCGACCATAGAGTAAATGGGACTTCGGAATTTTTTCTCTTTCCAGTGTACAGGTTCGAAAATACACGCGTACGTGTACGTTTATATATTCTTCATCTTTTTCTACGGCTCTTTCAATGTCCACTGCTGAGATCGGGATTCTCTCATTGATATCAGACGTATCTAATAATACAGTTACGTGGGTCCGACAATTTGGAAGCGGTATACATAAAACTAAGCTTTATGCTTTGCTAGTAACTATAAAGATATTTTTTCATTACGGTAATAGCACATATTCGAGAGAGAGAAGGCACACAACAGTCTTTATTTCATAGAATGAATCCCTGAATACTACAAACCCATGGCTGCGCAGATACTTGAAAGCATCCTTGCAAGCATGATTCAGAATCCTTTCAGATTCTGAATCATCTCAATTTTCAATTTGATAGACCTTTTTTAATAAATGTCCATTTTGTTCATTACTTTTTTTAATTTTTTATATAAAACTTGATTTATTGTTCATACATTTAACCTTCTGACAGCCAACTTCACAATTTGCATGAACAATACAATTATTTTTCTAGTTGATACAATACCAATATGAAATAATCTTCGTTAAATGTATTTATGTATGTAACTGCTAGAACAACTTTCACGGCAAATAACAATTCTCAAGGTTTATCACACCCAATAGAGTGTACGTAAATATACACACCATACACTCGTAGGTACCTACCACTCCACCATAAATGGTGCACATGTCAAACTGCGGGATCGAATCAAGCCATCAGGCCCCCTCCTACTTGATATTCAATCTCGATGGAACACATGTCACTACAAATTGCCGAACAACCTTATCACGTATGCCAAAGAGCAACCGCGACATGTATCGATCGATTCTTGAAACGAGGGTATTGTAAAAAAATTGCTATTCATCAAAGAAGGTATTGTTCTGGTAGTATTATTTAATATCAGTAATACACGTGGAAACACGTAGGATTTCTTAGATTGTATTTACGTTGGGTAAATCTGAAATCTAGCTAGAATCTATCTCTATCTATCTATTAGATTTTCGTCGATTTTAGTATTTTTTCGTGCTTAGCTTGCACGTCGCTATACGAGTACAATGTGAATACTACATGAAACAGAATAATTATTTTAAATATTAAAAAAAATAAAAATTATTCAGCCCAGCCATCGCCACAGCCGGAGACCCAGTTTCATATCCTGTCTTGGCTGAATAATTCTGAGAAGTTTTATGAATTTTCCTGTTTCATATAGTATACACATAGAGTCTGTCTAGTCGATGTTAACTAAAGTGAGTACATTATTTGAATTGTAAAATTTAAAGGGATTCTTAATATCTACATAAATAAGGTCTTTCATTCGGTTTTAATATTGAGATTACTTTAATATAGGTACTTAAATACCGTGTGGGGCCGGTACTTAAAAGAATGAATCCACCGCATCTCTTCCCATGCATGTCGTATGCTTTTCGACACATTAGTGTATTATATTACGTAGGTACTACCCGAAAGGGGGTGAATTTTCGGTTCGGCATAAGAAATGAATAACATTGCTCTAAGAATTTTGCAATTGAGCAAAAACATTTTTATTCTACATACATTTTTAAATACTAAAGCTCCGAATACACAGGGACACTTTTGTGCATACACTCGATGTATACATCGAATGTCGGCGTTTATGCAGCGGTGTTTAGTGTAGCTACACTTGTGTCCGTACACAAAGTAGTGTCACGCCGCCGGCCGCCTTGTGGACAGGTCGTGTACGAGTGTCAGCGGCGGTGTACAAGTGTTTCAAACGGGCGCAACTTTTCTCCTACACTTTTATAGATCCTACGACCGATTGGAAGCATACAGGACATTTCGAAATATCGCCGCGAGTGTGGAGCAAAGAGGACACAAATTTACTAATTACAAGAGTGGAAAGTCTTCCAGAGCTGTCAAAGCCAGTCTTTCTCCTGCAGTAATAGCTTTTCTCATTACTGTATCTTGTTCTTAATTCTAGGTGAAACTTTCTCTAACAAATATTAAAAGTCATCGGCGGACATGCGAATGAAGTTTTTTGTAGAATTCTGGTTCTTCATTTCTCAGTTCTACTAGAAGGTTATTATATGCACCCAGCCCCTCTTTTCTCTTTATCCATTCTTTCATCCACACTGATCTTTTTCTGCGTCGACGGCGTCGTCTGATTATCACCCACGACACTACAGCAGCAGCCACAACTCGTTCGTCCATGGCGGATAACTCAGCACAAATGTCGGAATCAGTGTACCGCAACTTGTTATGTAGCCATCGTGTATACAGCACAGCCACAAATGTCCTACACTTGACGCGGTACACTAAGTGTATACACCAATATCGTGTAGACACGTCAGACACTTGTGTCTTAAGAAATGTAAGTGTAAGTGTATACGTGTGTGCCGACCTTTAGTCTATTGCATGTACTCTGCGGCTGTTTTTGAGATTTTTTTAGGATCACAGTAGAAAATATCCAGATCCGGCAACTTAGCCACCATGCCATTAAACTGTATCTGGTTCTAGGCACAGGAGTCTGCTGACAATGGATATATTATATGTTCCTCTCCTTTAAAGGCGCATAAAAAAGCTGAAGGTAGCCGTTTGAAAATGTACCCCAATATATGGCTGAAAACTACCGCAACATATAAAACAATTCTTGGTCTATCGATCGCATCCTTTTTGTTGTAAGACTTTTTCTGTATGAACTTTACGGTAAACCAAAAACAGCGCTATTTTTGTATTGTACTGTTTGTGTATAAAAGTTCACGAAGAAGAATCATTTGGTTAACACAGTGTTCGCGGGAAACACTAGGTTTTACACAACTGTAAACTGAGATATTTGCCGTTTAAAGGATTAGACTCTCCTTGGGTATCCTGATTGTGCATGTGTTCAACAACTACCTGAATATTGCTACATTGTTTTGCATAAAGGAACTTGTACTACTCCGTTTTCCCTATAAATTTTAGCATTACTTAAACAAGTTTTATGTGAAACTGAATTATTGCCGATTAAACAAGTGGAAACATTACGATCGGTGATGGATAACATTGACCCGTCTCGCCAAACTTTACCCTATGGGGACCCCCATAAATTTTTTATATTATAATTTTTTTTATTATTTGTGCTTTATTTTTATATTTTATATTCGGTTCTCGTTTGACTCCAGTCGTGCTTGTAGCATCGACGGAGTCTAAGATAGCGCATGATGGAGCACCAGGCCGTCTCTACAAGTGCTTGTTGACCCTACTCTAGAAGGCCCCAACGTTGATTCCACATTTAGGACGTGTTTATTATGATTGATTTTTCGAACCGCTTGGTTCGGCATTTCGACACGTCAACGACAAATAGATCGAGACAATCCCTCCGACTGGTAGATCAATGGTGGAAAGAGAAGCGTGAAGCGAGTTCGTACAATCTCCGTGGAACAGCTTGTAGAAGACACACATTGAAGCTACTGCTCTCATGGAAGGTGGCATTGTGCTAAGCCTTCTCACAGGTGACTGCAGTACTCCATGCATGACCTCACTTGGGCCTTATAAAGTTGAAGGCGTATAAAGTGAAGTACCGCTTAGCCTTGGTGAGGAATGCCAACTTTTTAATTGCTACTACTTTTTATCGCTTTACTTGCGATATGTGAACCAAAGTTTAGGTCCGGAGACAGGATTCAACACTGTACAGATCCCACAATAATTTTGGACTGAATATTAAAAAGCATTCTATCAAAAGGCAAGAATAGCCAAACGATGTATTCTCTAGGACTCCATATTGTAGGCGCCATTCAAGCCTTACCCAACACATAACAATCACAGGAACTAAAATCAAGGCTCGACTTCTAAAAATCATTCCAGGTTGGTGCTCGCACCAATAGATCTAGACTCTGTATAGAGACGGAAAAGTCTGATAAAGAAATACTGAAAGATTTTGCTCACGAGGACATGGAGCAAGGTTTAAAACCGCACTCCTTGAACCTAGAAATGCATAATGACTGGCTAGCTATGGGTGACTTCTGCATCCCTCCTACGCTGAAGTAGAAATCCATGATATACAACTGTTCTACTTAAATGCATTCCAACTTACTCTCCGTGACCCGAGTATATACACATCTTAGTACTTAGTAGTTCAAAGTACTTAGTACTTTGTAATGTTTGAAAAAACTAAACCTTTTTTTCTCCTGAAGCCCTCATACAAAGTGCACGCCGGGCTAGTGCTTATAGAGATAAATAAACAGGAGGGTACACTTTTCAGGTTGCTAGTGTGGATAGACGTGGGGCTCGGAGGCATAATGCGCGCCAACGTGGACGGTTCGTCGCGCAAGGAGCTCGCGAAGGCGCCCAACGCGACTGGCCTCACCATCGACCAGGCGACCGGAGTCGTGTATTGGGCAGTCGCCAGGCAGATACACGCTATACACCTCGATGGATCTAACAAGTATGCGACAGCAGTGTACTATGCTAATTATTATTCTTATTGAGGCGTACATTTTAGCATTTCTCTTTATCTCACCGGAACGAGCGAGCAGTACCCTTATAGTGAGAATGCAAACAACTGTTAGTAACGGCCGTAGCGTAACTTCTACAACTCGAGCGCAAATTGAAGATTAGTAGTGCGTGCGAGACAACGTTTCCTTATGCGGAAAATCCTAAAATTACGAGTTGCTGTTAATAATTTGGGAAAATTTTGTGATCTGGTACTCTTCACGATTAACTAAATGAACTAAGAGTCCCGCCGGCCGTAAAGTTACACAACCACTGTGTTAAATTACGGGTTACCATCGTCACAGTCGGCGTGTGACCGTCCACTGCGGAACGTAAACCTCTCCAATCCTACCGTCGACACATGTTTGTTCCCACATTTGACTTTCCTGTCCGTCCGTGGTCTCTGAAGGCCTTCATCCCTACAGCTCGCGTGTCGGGCCCTCTGTCATTTGAGATTTGTCACCCGGTGTACAATACTTGATGTCTGTATACGAGACAATCTTGATCGGATGTTATGCTCGTGTGCAGACGAGTGATCTGGCAAGGTGGGTGGGCGCTGTCGCTGGCTGGCTACGGCGGCTCGCTGTACTGGGTGGCGGGTGGCGCGGCGAGCGGAGAGCGTCCGCTGATGCGGCTGCCGCTGGCTCGACGCGACGCCCCCGCCTCGGTGGTGCCGCACGCTGCGCGCATCACCGCACTCATCGCCGTACACGCGGTAACTCACCCACACGTCACGCTATTCTCTCCGTCCACTGTAGTAATGATCAATATCTTTTGTATTATTTTAAACTGCATACGTAATGTAAGAGGCTATTATTTGATTGTGGTATGTCAAAGCGAAAGTGAAGCATATTTTTTTTCTCCCCAACAACAATATATCACAAAAAAGAAAAACACAGAATACAGTTTGAGAAGAAAAATGGATCGGTTGCAGTCTGTGTCGCGTCACAATGATAGTAAACCGACGTTGTATACAGAGTCAGGATGATAGTAAACCGACGTTGTGTACATGGTGTCCGCAGTCAGGTGGCGAATATTCAAACCAGTTACTCCATACAATGAGTAGAACACGAATATGAAAGAGTTTTTCATTTTGGTTGAGTAACAGTTTTTACCTCCCCAATACATTTTTGCCGAAGAAAATTTTAAAAATGAATGGGGTGGTGAAAAGAAATACTCAACTAAAATGAAAATTTCTTTCATATTAGTGATATACCTACTCATTGTATAGAGTAACTGGTTGGAATGTTCACCGCCTGTTTGTGGACATCCTGTATAAGCCCGAATCTATTAGATAACGACACTTATCATTATACTCTTTCTCGGTAGATTCAGAACTTGTTGAACTTGTGGTCCCAAGGTTAAGTAACATTCCGAAGGACCAGAACATGAAAGTAAACATACTGCAACCTAGTAGACCGGATAGGGAGAAACGGATTCAAGATTGATCTTTTCGCCGTGGAAGTCGGAGCTAGAGGGCTGCCGGCGAAGTCGCTCTATAGTCTCTTCAAGAATCTGGGCCTGCCAAGATCGACGCTCAGCTCATACATGGAGAGAGCTTTCAAAGCGATACAGGCTTCCTACAGAATATAGATAGGTAGGGAGAGGGAGGTCGAGAACGGGACAATTTTTTTTCTCCGCATCCTAGTAATGGCATACTTGCTGACGTGGGCTTGAAGCGAGCCGAAACGTAAAGCGCGCTGGATACATAAAGAGGGGATCCCTCGTTTGTCCCGAACTCAATTGACCCTCTCTCTGTTGGCAATGGACCCGGACATGTTCGGTGAAGCCATTGAGTGCTGAGTTCAACACCTTCAATAGGTAGAGTATAAAACATTGAGCTTTACCGTTTTCCATATTACATTATACATGTATATTAAGATTGTTCGCTTAAGGCGGCCCTGTTTGTCCCGTATCTTCACAATAACTTCATACATTTGTTTGGTCATTCTCTCACGATCCAAACCATCTAAGCATACCTTTCTCTATCATTGTCACTGTGATTTCTTTTAATCCAAATTTTTCTATTACACATTTATTCTTCGTCCTATCTTTTAAAGATACACTTCATATTCTTCTCAATTACTGCACTTATTCTACTTTTGTGTCTCTTCTGCCTAAGACTCGCACCGTCATACATAAGTGTAAAGAACAGAATGTAATTATGAATAGTCGTTTCCTGCAGTGGACCTAATCATTCGACTTTTCAGGATATAAGATCCTGTAAAGCCCCATTCACGCTGTTTCATTAACTCGCTCGCCTTTCAACATCTTTATCGTGCTGTCCGTTCATTGTGCCAAGGATCCAAATGGCCACATGCGAATTTGCAGTCCCCGATTATTTCTTGGTGTCACTATAAGAAGCTGTGTGCTGAAGTTTCGTTGAGATCGGAGCACAGAATCCCACTTTCCAGGTACACAAACTCATTCACTTGTTCCAGCTTTTCGTCTCCTACTCTCACATTGCATGATTACTTCTCCATCTTTCTCAAACACCATAACTTTCAACATTTCGAAAATTTCCTGCTCTTCTCGCGGCGACTTTATCGAATTGTTCCGACGTTTCGAACAGAGTTACTGAAATCAGTGCGTTTGCTGAGCTCGTAGCTAGCAGAAGTCTCCGTGACCATGAACATGAAGATCTGTTTGAAACGTCAGAACAATCCAATAAAGGTCGCCTCGAGAAGAACCAGAAATTTTCGAAATGTTGTTTAGCATCCGTGTCAGTTTCAATAATAAAAAAAAAATGTTGAAGAATGTATATTCTGTCTGTTAATGTTGAAGTATTGAAAGCACACTTTGTGTTTAAATTGACAAAATATGATCAGGTGGCACGTTGGCACCCGTGCTACGGTGGGGCGGCGTGCGGGGGCGCGGCGGGTGCGTGTCTGGCGGAGGGCACGTGCGGGTGCGGCGCGGGCTGCGCGCGCGCACCTCCCCCCTGTCCCCCTGGACACTTCACCTGCGACCTCTCCAGGCAGTCCATCACTACCTCGCCCGCCGCCACCGAGTGCATACCCCTCGCTTGGAAGTTAGCACCGCTCGTTTATGTATTAGTTGTTCTGGACTTCATCCGTGACTCCTTTACAAACCTATAGTATAAATAAATCATTTAATATATAGTAAGAAATGTAACTCTTACACTCAGACTCGGTTTTCTGTCCAAACTTTAAGTTTATCACCACTTCAAAAATGTATTTGTGTGCTTCCCTTTTGAGAGATTTTGCTGAATTAAGTTTTATATAATGGTCCTTACTTATTATTGTATAATAAATTCTAGTGGTCAGAAAAAAAAAGTCTTTAAAAGTCCGTAACTATAAAATATGACAATAATTTTTTTTTCTTCCTCTCTTCCTTCTTAGTAGTGCTCACCTGCGTTACATAGCGAGCTCCTGTGCATAAGTTTATGCCCATAGGTGTAGGCTGTGCGTTGTCTGTCAGTCAGCGATAGTATGTATAATTTATGAATTACATTTAGGTTAAATTAATACAATTGTCATTATATATGATGGTACTTTTAATTAAGTATCCACAAGCGTATCAATAGGATTATAAATGTTTTCAGATGCGATAGCCAAGTAGACTGTCCGGACGGATCGGACGAGTCGGACTGCGGCGAGTGCGGCCGCGGCGTGCGCTGCATAGACGGCACCTGCGCCGAGTCGCTGAGCTCGTGCGACTCGGGCGTCGCGTGCGAGGCCGACGACTTTCCCGACGCGTTCCGGTGCGGCGGCGGGCGCGTGTGCCTCGCGGCGCGGCTGCTCTGCGACCGCACGCCACACTGCGAGGACGGATCGGACGAGGCGACCGCCGCGTGCGGCTTCGTCTCCGACCCACAGGCTATGGCACCCGCCAAGCACGGCGACGTTCTGGTGATCGTGTGCGTGCTCGTAGCCGGCGGCGTGGTGGCCGTGTTCGGCTACACGTGGCTGCGCCGTTGGCGCGCCGGGGACGCCGCGCGGCGACGAGAACGCGGCCCCGCGGAGATGAGCGTCGTTCGTCAGCTCTACCCGCACAAGCCGACGGATAACACACGCCTGAGCCGGCGCGAGCGACCTGTTGGTGCGAGTGGCTCCGACAGCGGGGGCGAGAGATATCCGCGCGACCCTCCCCCGAGCCCCGCCACCGAGAGCGGGGGGCGGCGGCGTGCGTACCGCCACTACCGCGCGATGAACCGCCCGCCGCCGCCCACGCCGTGCTCGACGGACGCGTGCGAGTCCGACTACACGGCGACGGGGGCAGCGCCACCCCCCACCCCCTGCGCCACCTCACCGCCATCTCCCTCGGCCCCCTCCTCGCGCTCCTCCACCTACTTCTCCCCGTATCCGCCGCCGCCGTCGCCGGCGCCGCACTTCAGCGACTCCTAGCTCCATTTCAATCATAATAAACTCCAGTCTCATTCCGTATTAAAAAAATACATGAGGCTGCTTTTCTTTTGGACGTTTTAGAACATAGTTCATTGACGCATTCTCGTGTTGATTGTTTAAAATAATGATGTCGATGTTTTTGTGGTAATTTATCTCAGCGAGCCATATGTCGTACGCCTCGTCCGTCGTACGAGACAACGAAGCCACAGTGGCAAGTTACACCGGCTCAACATCAAGCAACATTTACCTTGTCAAAGTTTGTTCGTATACAAAGTACATTGAGCAACATTTTCGACTTTCATTCGGAGCATTTAGATTATTTATTTGAATTTATAGGTTACTTGGTAATGTGTCCTTCGGTGCTGAGAAGGCTTGTATTTCTCGTTATACATATATAAGAAGTAGTGGTCGTGTGATAAGGACTATGCCATAACGTGCTCCTGTGGTGCTGCGTTGCCATAATGTGCCTCATTAGTGATAGGTGTGTACATAGCTGTGTATATAAACGTTATTATATATAGTTATAAGAAATATTTAGCGAAGTGACAGTAAATATAATGATAAGAAAGTTTAATTGAGATTATTATCGATGTACTGCGTAAGAGTTGGATAATCCGGCAGTATTATGTACATTCTCATTGTGCCGGTTTACTTAAGGTAAAGCGATCTCGCAGCCGGATTATAAAGCCGTTTTTTTATTATAATGAGTGCAATTTTACGGTTTCCTGGTGCAAAGCTGGCTTCCGATCTCTGAGTCTGCCGAACTATCGATGTCTGATCACGGAACTTGTAGAGAATTTGTCAACATATACAATCACAGGCAGGGAAAGTTACCCACCCACCCAGTTGTACTTTACATTTTTAATTTGATTTTTCTTCAAAAAATATATTATATTTTTGATATTTAAGAAAAGACTGATAGTTTTCATTTTTTACTTCTCGCATTATATACAATTTCGACACAACTGGCTTGCACTCTGATGGCTCAAAACATTTTTTTTTACATGTTTTACTTTCGATAGATAAGCCTTTATTTTTTTTTATTGATTAATAATGCTTGATTTGTCTGTCTTGAATGTCTTTACCAACCACAGACTGTTGGAACTCTGACCGCACACCCCATAAAGCCTGTTTTAAATGTCGTAGTAAACATTTCATAACAGTATTTCACGTGAATTTTTTTTTCCTAATATGTTGAAAATGTCTGAAATGTTGAGAGAAGAACCTCAATAGTCATTTGAAAAACTTCTTTGCAACCATTTTATTCGCCCCACTGCTGGGTACAGGCCCCTCTCATGTACATGATATGAGAGGATTTAGTCATATACTTCCACGGTGACCAGCCGCCTTGGAAGTGGGTTTCAGGGTTCAGCAGCCATTTTAGCACAAATTCCAAAGTTATAAATGTTGGAATCTCAGTGGGGATTGAACCCACGCCTCCTGTTTGAGATGTGTGCTCTTGCCCGCCTGGCTAATCTGACGCTTTTTAAAAACTTAAATCCCAAAAAAATTATGTGCTTTTTGAGAAATATATTTTTTAAATACTGATTAAGGTGGTCCACTTTCCTTGTCTGTGAGTGTAGATATTATATTCAAGATTTAATCAATCTTATCTATCTTGTCACTAAATGGAGACTGATTTTCATACGAATTTTGTAATGTTTAACTGTAAAGTGCAATATACACATAATATGTATGCTTGACATTATTTTTATCCTGTAGTACAAATTGTTCCTAGTGTCAGCCTAGCCGTATCAAAGGAATCTAATTTACTAAATGTGTTTGCACCGCCTATTTAAAGCAGGGGTTCCCAACCTTTTGAAGTGAAATTCCATAAACGCCTTACGTTTTGTCGAGTGGGTCGTCCGGAAAGTTGATGTAACCGAAATGTAGTACTTTCACCAGCTTCGTGTAACTTATCCAGTTGAACTAATGTAACTTATACCATCTTTAAGAACGGTTCGGCGCCAACACATAAAAATACGTTATTTTGGAATGTTTTGATAACAGAAAAGTTTGAAGAAGGGTCTGAAATGTTTTTTTTTTTTTTGGGTGGGAAGGATCTGAAACAAGCGTCTTAGACGCCTTGCAAAAATTCAGTATTTGTATAATCACGTTTGCCTCACTCCTCCACTCGTTGGTCATCACTTCATACTGCGCAACGAACGCCAACTCCTGTCAATGTGCATCGCGGCTAGTGGTCCGTAAAGACGGAATTTTAATATTCAATATAGTCCTTCCGCGGCGCACGTTTGTTTGGGATCCCCTGAAATTTGTAAAATTCATTTCAGAATTTATTTAAGTTTTAACTTAGGTTGTGTTATGTAATAATCTAGTAGGTACTCTACTTGTTGATACTAGATAGCGCAAATCTATTCAAAACATTTTTGTATTTTAGGTGACATACTTAAGTAACGTGCAGGGTGTCTCACATTGTCGAAATGTTAATACAATAAATTTCCTGACTCACACAATCATGTTTTATCATTGTACCTTTATAGTACAGTCGCCCAGGGACATTTTAAAATAAATAAATAAATATAGACTTTTCTGCTTAGCAGAAGGTGAACTTATTGCCGAAGGCAATCTCTTCCAGTCAACCTTTGTTCACTATAACACTTCGTATTGTTAGTGTATAGGTTTCCTCTAGGTGTTTTCCTTCACAGGGGTGCATTATAATGTTGCACACGAATTTCAACAAAGATTTAAAATCCGGAAAAATTGCGCGCATACCGGGTATCGAACCCACGACCACTCGAGCAAGAGGCATTTTACTTGCGCAAAAGGTAACCGATTCCCACTATGAAATTGGTGTAAAGGGATTTCCAATAGGGACGGGTCGGGCGACGGTCGGGTTGAGCTGCACGTCCGAATTATTTTTTTTTCTCCTTATGCGTCTCCATTTCAATCTGCAGCTGTAGCTGCAATAATCAATGCTTTTTGCTGTTTTTTTTTATTTACAGTAAAACCCGCTTAATACGATCCCGTTTAATACGATCTTTTAGGCTGGTCCCAACACTCTACCTTAGTTTTACGAACAATTTTTTCTGCTTAATACGACCCCAAAACCCGCTTAAGACGTCTTTTAATTTGGCTATTTGTCCCACTCATCGCCGCTCCACGCCACCCGCGCCAAACACTCGCGCGCCCGGCCCGACCTCTCGACCTCTCCAGCTCCCATTCGGGTTGATTCGGGTGCCGCCCGCGCATGTTCTATCTGTTGTTCCGCCGCCGTGAACTACGGAAGTTAATAACACGTGTGTACCTCCTTCGTGTCTTCCGCTTTTCGCGTCGTTCGTCGTTTGGTTTGGCCTTAAATTAAGTATGAAAACCAAGATTAAAGGGCAAGCACACTCACTTAATGATAAAATTAAGATTTTAAAACACTACGAGTTTCTTAATCTGTAAATTATTGAAAAGATAGATGTTTTTTTTAAATATATGTAAGTAGGTTTTAGATTTAACTAACTGATTGTTGTAAGAAATAAAACAAACACATTCTAAAGTGGCTATAGTGTATATTTTTATCTTCCCGCTTCAGACGATTTCGCGCTTAAGACGATTTTTGCGCCCAACCCCCCGAGAATCGTATTAAGCGGGTTTTACTGTACTTGCAAAATCAGTTTATCATATTTTTTATCTACTAGGCCAAGCCAATCCTGATCGGCATGGATAGGGCTACGCAGGCACTGGAAAATTTATTTAACCCGCTGCCTCAGAACGACCGTTGGCGGCATTCGCTAGTATGACTCGTATCGACTACGTAATATGCCGCACGGGCGGCGCGTCGTATGGGCAGCGGGCAAATTTTCGCGTTTTATTTGATTTTGACACATACTTTTATAGGGAATGTAGTTATTGAATAAAATAAAGAATCACCAACACAATACACTAATACTGAATGCACCTCACATAATCAATAGTCTATCTAGCTAGAGCAGTTGAAAATATCTAATTTCCGGTGAGAAATCACCAAGCCATTTTCTATTTTTTACTATGGAAAGGTTTAACACGTAGTCTCATTTAGAACGACGTCTTTTTACGATTACCATTATATAAAACATTCAGTGACGGGACTAGAGTACAAAAGTTCTCTAAAATCAACCAAAGATTAGGATTTTTTTAAGGATTTTTTTTTGTTCGCAACTGATTTTTACCAAAATATTGCGGACTGTAAGTACATAGCAAGATGAGTTATCTATAGAAAGAAGTTTAATTTGCTTGAATAGGTTCGGAGATGGCCGAGATATTACAGAATATATCGAGTTCGGTAGAGAGCGTCCGAGCCTGAGCGACGAAATACGGTGTCGAGCGATAATCGTGCATTTGACATGCATGCATCAAATAGCCAAAAGTTACCGATTCACACTATAAAATTGTTGTATATTATTATGCTTTAAAAATATCATGACTAGGATAAAATTAATGTCTTATTTTTATGTTCTACTTCTTTGTAAAACCATGCGGAATTCCTGAAATTTGCTCGAATTTCAAATGACCTTAAAACTTTTAATGGCCGCATTCCATGGTCTTACTGTTACTTGTGGTTATAGTAGGTAGAACTTAAAAATAAAGACAAAGCACTTACAAAAACAACATCTAAATAGGTCAAACCATCTCGCGGAAAATGCGCTAAAACTCTTTTTAACAAGCGCAAACTATTTATTTAAGCGCCTCCTGGCGAGTTAACACTATATCACCTATCTAAGTACCATCGCCTTAGAATAAAAAATCCTTTACAGTAAAACATATCTAAATTGGTCAAACCGTTTTGGAGATACATGGCAACTTAGTTGGTTAGGCTTAAAATCAGCAAAAACTTAAAATAGGTTAATGCTGCGCCTACACCTATTTCAAATTTTTTTTTTGTTTTACTTTCATATTATATTTAGGTTTAATGCACTATTTAGATCAATGCATGAAAACCCTATTTTCGTTACACATGTATGCATTTTGAAGTGTGAAATAAACATATTTTTTGTTTATTTAACTTTTGTGTGCACACATAACCTTTCACCCTAAACGCATACACCTTCTCCATTCCATCGGGGGAAAAGGTGTATGCTGAATGATATTTAATGAATGATGAAAAATATTAACCTGTCGTAACCGCATAAAATGACAATTCAATAAAAAAATTTTAAACTTTCTTTTGGCGGTAATTTTTTTTTTCTGTAGACCATGGAATGTGGCCCATTGTTCATTTTAAACACAGAAAATGAAGTTTCATTTAGTATGTACTTTTGGGTAAACTATTAACTCAAAGTGGTCGTCCATGTAGTCCTGTAATTTATATAGTTCAATATTGCAGGGTCGTGCTTGCTCTGTTTACCGTATTTATGGGGCTTATAGATTGATGGTATGATATCTTCAATGTTGGGATACATATTTTACTCCATGCACTGTATGGACTAGTAGGTATATCTAATATCGTCTGTACAGTTCATCATTGCAATTTCACCCACTTACGCTGTCTGTTATCAGAATGTTATTAATTTTTTGTTTTAGCGTTATCTGCGCTTCGTGCCTGAAGTTGTTTACTTTATCTTTTTTAACTTCCATCTCTATCCAAATCTTTTATTCTGCGTGGAAGATTATTGATGGTTTAAATTTTACATTTATACCTAAAATAGCATGCTCGCGGGCGAGTCAAACACGAACCGCGGTGCACGATGATCACACTTGGCCAGTTTTTGTTGTGCTATCGTGATTAAATTTAAAAAAAATCGTGCATTTTTCATGATGACACTGAATAATATAGCGACTTTCGCTTCACTAGAAAATAAGTCTTAGTTTGCGCCTCCTTACTAATTTAAAATTAAAATTTCTATAAAACGGAGATACTTACCGTTTGTAATAAAACTTTTTACACATAAGCAGAACCCGAAATTATAGTACCTAATTGTACGAAATGGTTTTTTTGATAACTGTGGTCACAAAATAATTATGTAATTCCAAAATATCAATCCATCCATCCATATACATTATATCACAAATGGTAATCTTAAAATCACCTTTTTCATAATAACTAAAAATAATTTCATACACTCACTACAAGTTTTCGGGTTCTGCTTGTGTACAAACAATCTATCTCTCCGTTATAAAAAACAGAAATACCTCTCTTGTAAATTAGTAGGAGATTAATATAATTCGATTTCAGATATTTAGTCGTCATCTTTTCGAATCTCATGGATACACACAATTCTGAAATGTGACATTCTGTAGATTTCACCTGATTGTTCCTGCCTGTTGAATCAAGGTGTCGTGCTAGGATACTCCTATTGTATCATCACATCAGTGAGGTTCAATGAGTGTTATATAAAAATACAATTCTTGTCGTCAGGCAGAGAAAGTGTCATCATCCTATTGTCACGAATCTGCCAGTTTAGTTATCTGGGTTTATTGTGCTATTAAACTTTTTTTGCTTTTATTTCGGATGTCCCAGTTTTTTAGATTGTTATAAGGGGAGCTAATAAAGCAGGTTTGTTTTAATGCTATATTATGGCTACCATTATCGTGGTGCATGCTAAAATACATTCAAATACATTTATTATGACCCTGAATCAAGTGAGGAAAAATTTACCTAGTTCTAAATCTTTCCTGTGGAGAAGTAGAAACCCCTAATCTACAGGTCTCCAGAGAAAGCTTCCCTCATATATATAATTCTAGGTGGGAGAACTGATGGTTACAGCCTGTTGATCAGGTCCTCGTTGGGACTATATCACCTATCCCGGGGGAAAAGCTAAAACTACCCGTTTACTCCCTGTTCGTCTGGCCTCGTCTTCTTAACAAACTTGAGGATGTTCACCATTCCAGATGTTTAAGCATGCCCCATGCATTTACATAATATGTTATACCCTATATCAGAGGTGGCCAACTTGATTGTGCCTGAGATCTATTATTCTTACTCATTGCAATTACCAATTGCATCTAGGCAAATAAAAATTATTTTTAAACTTAAAAAGCGGAATAATACATTTTTTAGTCATCCATGAATTCCTGAAATGAAAATGTATTTTAGCTTTTTATTAAATGAAAAAACACACAGCACATGTTCCAAGTGATGCTTGGTGCCTCTGTTCCTAATGTAAAATTAAAATTGGGCGAGCGAAGAGAGCCCCCAAATTTGTATGAAATATCTTGAAGAAGTAAGCCAAAATATACACTGGCAGTTTCTTCGGAGGGTATGCGACTGACTGAAGCGAGTTGTCTGACATTGCACGGCCAGGGTACGTAGTTTAAATGTGGTGTGCACACGGGCATGTGTGCATGTGCATCAGGCACACACATTGTGTAAAGTAAACAAAGCACTTATGTAACGTAAAGTTAAAATTGGATGGGTAAAGCGAGCCTGCAAATTGTTCATCAAATATGCTAAGGGTACAATTACAAATTTGCGGCTTATTTAGCTCCACCTGTAGAAAGTTTGCAAACTTTGAAAGCAAAGAAATCTAATATTATAATCAATCATATTAGCGAGCCCCGCATATTATTAACACATAGGTATCTTGAAGAGTATCGTGGCCAGTGTCTTCGAATGAATGAATGAAAATTTAAAGGTAGTAGAGATTCTGTAAATTTTTATCAGGATTTTGAAATTAAGCCAAAATCATCAGGAGGATTGTCTTCGAAGGTAAGAAAACTAATGTAATGTAATCAAATTATTGTGTGCTTGAAGAGCTAGGCTTGCCAAGATCGACATTAAGCTTATACATGGGGAGAGCTGCAATAGCGTCACTGGAGGCATCCTAAAGCATATGGATAGGTAGAGAGAGGGCTGTTGAGGGCGGGACCAGCAATAACAAATCTCCACGTACTAGTTATCGCAGACTAGCTGACAAGGGCCTGCAGCGTGCCGAAACATAGTGCGCAAAGGAGTCCAGCGGCTCGGTCCCCGGTCCCGATCTCGATAGACACCCTTTTGGACTGCCAATGTGCCCGGATAGGTTCGGTGAAGCCATTGAGTGCTGACTTCAACACCGTCCTCCATAACAACAGATATGGGTGTATAAAATAAATATCTAAAATTCACATGACGCCTGACAAAACACATAGTTATAAATTTTACTATTTAAGAATCATGCGCAGACGAAATCCACCGTTCGGACTGGCCACTGCTATCGGGGGAATTTTTTAATTAGGTGTTCACTCACACGCTTTATAATTAATATTGACACATAATTTAAGTTATAGCATCTAATAAAACTAGAATTTTCTAGTTCAGTAAAGCAACATAGTACAGAATTACCTCGTAGGAAACAGATGCAATCACTTCCATAGAAACTAAGGATGCGGCTGCCAGAAAGCTGAACCAAGGCGAACACGTAGCAACTGTTGATTAAAATGTAATTACTTATATTGAGTAGCGTTTACCAATTTTGCATGGTACTGCTAAGAATAGGGTCTTCCACTGATATGGAAATTATATAACCGAACCTGTTTAAATGTTATTACTAGTGATCAGAGTAGGTATATTGATTTTTGCTACTTGCATCATGTCGTCATAATAATATGGAGATGGCACATAGAAGAACACTTATAAAAAAATATTAAAACAGAATTTCACAAAGAAACGGACAGAACTCACAAATGATATAAAATTGCACAATGAAACAATGGGAAGCGAATATGGTAAATATTACTATTGCTGCCGCTTTGTTTTCATGAATTGGCAGTATTAATCACATGCACAAAAAGCCCGACGAATAATCGCCTTTTCTTTATAAGAATGACTTGTAGTACCGTCGTTTCACACAACTATGATCCAAATATTAGATATTTTTAATTATATCTTCTAAAATAAAAGGTTTCGATTTTGTTTTTTTTTGTTCCATTATCTGGAAATGCATCAGAAATGGAAATAAAGCAATAAAAAAAAAAAATTAAAATATTGTTTATGTGGTGACTATTATTTTTTTTTAAATTGGACTAAAGTTGTAATGCATTGTGAACAACTATGGTCCGTGAAACATTTCCTTTAGTAAATCGATAATGAACTAAAGTTGAGAGCGCGTATTGCATCTATATGTATCATAGAGCAGTCTGTAGTG